>JBCEWC010006467.1:0-22991 GCA_038996855.1 Solanum aculeatissimum
TAGCATGTACTGTAGTAGTATGGGTAATGTAGAAAACAAATCTCGCAATATATTGGTTTAAATTATTTTGAAAGGTGTTTACGCCATAAACTGGTTTAAATTATTATAAATTCATTATTCAATTAGGATTAATATGTCGCGTATTAAACTCTTAATATTTTGCAAGTATTACGTAAGCCTAGATTTATAGTAGTGGCATCCTTTCACGAGGGTTGCCACATTGTCCCCGGAGTGGAGGACTCATCAATAATAGTCTTCAAATAATTTGGCTAGCCACGTGGAGGAGGAGGATGAATAGGAGCTATGTTCCCTACATGGTTAGATTATGTAGGCATAGAAAATATGCATTAGTACTTGGAATTTGCTAAGTATGCGGGGTGCAATGCAAGCAAAGAAACATAATCCATAATTAACAATATGCATAACCATATTTAATGAATATGGCTTGTATGGTCGATGCTTAAGTTAATTTGTGTATAGAGATAATCAAACTTACCTAGCATAACATACATATGTGGGTGGAGACCTTAACTGAAATATAAGACCAAGCGAGGTACTAATCAGAATCCCGATGTTTACCTCCTCACCAGAAAAGTAGTGGTCTACTTGCCAAGGTAAACAAAACTTGACCCCATATAGTGGGTAACTTGACCTAGTTGGATCCACTAGTAAAACCCCATTTAGGGATAGTAGCATGAACCTGTGGTGGCACATAGTTAAGAGACAAAGACTTTATATAAGGACCCCTTAGGTCGAAACCCCCACCTTACGTCTCTTTCAGTGCTAAATCTAGTCCCACGGAGTACTTGACATAATCAAAGATATAATTGTAACTTGAATGACTTGTAAAATCATAGCAACATGACATGAGTAGCTCATTCATACACTTGACCCCTCCAAGTGAGCATATACCTCATACTAGAGGGTAAAACATTCATAAACTTGACCCCTTCTAGTTGGTATTGCATTAAACATGAGGGTAAATCTTGTAACATACTTGACTCCTTCTAGTAGCCATTAGTTGATACATGAGGGTAAAACACTTATCTTACTTGACCCCTTCATGTAGACTTTATAATTCACAAGATGGTAGAATATAGTATAAGGGCTCAACATTTTACTTACAATCATAGAAACCTTTCAAGGGTTCAATACATGCTTCGGAGCCCACAATTTATCATATCATGCTTGTCTTGCAAATCATACAATAACATCTCATCATCAATGGAATTTTAGTGACGTGAACATAGTCAAACAGGATGGGTATATGCAATTAAGCTCAAGATCATGGAATACATGAATATTAGACATGAATAAGGTAAATATATTCATTAGAATAGTTTCCAACACCACCCACCAATCATGATAGCAAACCCTCAATTGATTGTCATGAAATCTATATCATAATTTCACAATACCTCATAGTTTCCATAGTTCACTTCATACATAGACTCAAGGATATAAGTCAACTCATGTAACATACATGCAATAGATATTCATGTTAACTTAATTAATACTTGAAGAATCCAAGCTAAAATCATGTCCACAATGCATAAATAAATTTACCCATAAAGTACTTAACCTTAAAATAATGAAATTTGATAAAGAGAAAATGATTGGATTCATAGGAGGAAGAATCCCCATGAATGAAGCTCACATAACTTAAACTTGAAGTTTTCTTGAATAAAACTTGAGGAAGAATTTGAGCTTGGGATGGGTCCTTGAATTCAAAGCAACTCCTTGATTTTGTAATGGGAGAGTTGAGAGGATTTGGAGAGGATTTTAGGTTGTTTTAGTGGGTTTTAGGGATGAAAAATGGCTAAGGAACAAAGGAAACCCGTCTATATAGGAAATGGGTTATTTTCCAATTGTCCTTAAGTGAAAACAAAAATTAAGAAACTTTTTGAACTAGTCCATAAGTCCGCGACGTGGATTTGTTATGGAGTAGTGTATTTTCACACGAAGTTCAACCTTTCTTCCTTGCTTTGGCCCAGGAATGAATGTAGGCCATTTTCACACTAGTGGGCGACAAGTTCGCGATGCGGACGGATCGCACACTTTTCTTTTTAAGCCCGAATCACTCAAAAAATTATTTTTTGCTGTGGGTCATTTCAAAATCTAAGACCACTCCTTTCCTACACAATATTTCCCCCTGAAATTGAATATGAAGTCAGATTCATGAAATTATGCACAAATTTTAAGATATTCAAAAATTACACTCATAAGGCAATGTTTTCGAGGTGCGTGAGGGTTGCTACACAGTCAAACGATCAACCACTACCCAAACTGAATCAAACTTGCCCAAAGTTATGGGCAACCTACAACAAAGTCCATAATGACTCTTTTTCACTTCCACTCGGGTATGGGCATTCTTTACATCGATCCACCGGGCTTTTGGTATTCATACTTGACTTGTTGGCAATTCAAATACTTTGCCACAAATTCAGCTATGTCCCTTCTCATTCCAAACCACCAATATTGCTGTTTTAGGTCATGGTGCATCTTAGCCACACATGAATGGATGGAATACCTAGCACAATGCGCTTCATCAAGTATCAGTCTCACCCAATCTCCCACTTTGGGTACACAAACTCTACCATTTATCCTCAAAAAACCCACATAATCAACAATAGCTACCTTTGCTTCACCCCTCAATACTTTGTTAGGAATCAAGCATAACCTAGGGTCCTCAAACTGATGAGCACATATCGGATCAAGCAAGGAAAATCTAGCCTCAACGAAAGCCAAAATACTATGGAGAGGAGAAATATCCCAATGAACCATCTGTATAGCAAGTGACTGAACCTCCAAGGCTAGGGGCCTCTCCTCAGCCCTAAAAAATTCCAAACTCCCCATACTAGTAGTCTTTCAGCTCAAAGCATTATCCACAACGTCGACCTTCTCGGGGTGATATAAAATAGAGTTATCATAATCCTTAAGCAACTCGAACCACCTACACTGTCTTATATTCAAATTAGGTAGAGAAAAGATATATCTGAGACTCCGATGATCGGTGAAGATCTCACAATGCACCCCATAAAGATAATGTCTCCATACCTTCAACATAAACATAACCATAACAAACTCTAGGTCATGGGTATGGTAGTTTCTCTTATGCACCCTCAACTATCTAGAAGCATAGGCTATTACCTTCCCTTCTTGCATCAATACACCATCCAAACCTACACCAGAAACATTCCAATAAAGCACGAATGGTAATCCCTCCACGGGTAAAGAAAGAATTAGTGTTGAGGTCAACAAATTCTTGAGCTTTTGAAAGTACGCCTCACACTCCTTGGACCACTGAAATGCCATATCTTTCTAAGTCAATCTAGCCAATAGGCTGCTATAGAAGAGAATCCCTAAACCAAACGTCGATAATACCCTGTCAAACCAATGAAAATCCAAATCTCAGTCACAAAAGTAGGCCTAACCCACTCATGCACGGCTTCCACTTTGGACAGATCGACCATAATACCCTCTTTTGACACAACATGGCTAAGAGATGCAATAGAATCAAGCCAAAACTCACATTTTGAGAACATGGCACATAACTTCCCTTCCCTTAACCTCTAAAGCACGATCCTTAAATAATGAACATGATCGACCTCACTCTTAGAATAAACCAAGATATCATCTATGAACACAATCACAAAGATGTCCAAGTAGGGTTTGAACACTCCGTTCATCAGCTCCATAAAAGCAGCAAGGACATTAGTCAACTTGAAAGACATAATAATGAACTCATAATGGCCATAACGGGTCCTAAAAGTTGTCTTCAGGATATCAGACTCCCAAACTCTCAAATGATAGTTTCCGGACCTCAAATCAATATTGGAGAATATTGAGACACCCTGCAACTTAGCCAAAAAGATCATCAATACGAGGCAAGGGATACTTATTCTTGATGATCACTTTGTTAAGATGGAGATAGTCAATACACGTACGCATAGTACCATCTTTCTTCTTCACAAATAATACTGGAGTACCCCAAGGAGACACGCGGATGATTAAATCCCATTTTCAACAAATCTTCCAACTGCTTCTTCAACTCCCTTAATTCAGCTAGAGCCATCCGATAAGAAGGAATAGATATGGGCTTGGTACCTGACTCCACACTAACTCAGGTAACTTTGGACAAGGTAAAGTCACTTTCTTTGCCTGGCAATCAAGAACAACATAATAAGGTGATAATCAATCCATACCTAATATCACATTAAAGTCCACCATATCAAATAATATCAAGTAAAAAATAGTATCTATCCTCATAAAGGTCACAACACACCCCCAGTACACCCGATTCACCATTAAAGATTCACCTACCAAGGTGGAAACACATAGGCTCAGGGACCAGCTCACAAAAAATATCAATATCCGAAGCAAAATAAGCTGACACAGAAGAATAAGTAGAACCTAGATCAAATAAAATCAAAGTTGAACGGTGCCATACTAGAAACATACCTGTGAATACTACATCAAAAGCCTCTTCCTAGACTCTATCCAGAGTAGTATAACAAACTCTACAACCACCACTAGCTTGTGGGCCTCCATGGGCTCCATCTTTCCCTGTGCGACAACCTCCTCTGGTACCTCCCATCATGCCCTAAGAGGTGTCTCTAACTGTTGGGGTTGAGGATGAACGTGCTAGCTGAGGCCCTAAAGCCTGAGTAGGAAAAACACAATTGGATAATAGTTGGCAAAGTGCCCAACCTCATAAAAAATATAACAAGTTCGAGAATCCCATCCTTGAGATGACTGTGCCAAGAAACCACCACATCTAACCAAACCAAGAGAACTATCACGACTTGTCTGAGTAGGACTAGACTTGTCAACACTGTTAGATGCTGGAAGAGCTGTTTGAACTGCCCAACTCTCATGGCCCTACCTATAAAACTCTCTATCTTGTGGTGGGTGACCACTAAACTGTCCATGATAACGGAACCTCTTTTAGCCACGCTTCCTATCATGTCTGCTACACTCCATCATATGAGTGTGATCCACCATACTCATAAATGCACACCCTACTAGAATCAGGAAAGTTATGGCCTCTTGAAGACAAGCCGCCAGTCCATGAAACTATGAACCAAAACTCGGCCAAGATATCTGAGGAAGAATTGTAGTAGTCCAAGGAAGATCCACTAAGACTGAGAGAGAGACCAATGAATCATAGATGGCTTAACTGGAGCCATAGAAAGACCAACTAGTGCTGTACAAACCGGTACATCAACAGTAGCTGGGGCTAGAGGAGCTTCCTCCAATCTAGCCAATATCCTCAAAAGTAACTCCTGAACCGAGGGTGAAACATCTAGGGCTATAGGCGATGGCATAGGATCTGTTGGCCCCTCTATCTCATTAGCAAGCTCTGGAAAAATTGACCTAGTCTGCCCTCTGTAAAGAGCTATACCCCTAGAAAGTCCTTTGCCTCTGACTCTAGCACGAACCCTGCCTCGACCTCGAGTGGGAGCTATATCAGCAACCTTGAGCTCTTCCACTAATCGACAAGATCTGGTAATCAACATCTGCACACCATTCTGCAAGACTTTACTAGACACCTTGCCATCGATTTATGTTCCCAACGAACCTAGAGCTCTGATACCAAACTTGTCACGATCCAAAATGGGTCACGACTAAAGAAGAGTGAAACGAAATAGAAACTAACACAATATAACATCAAATATCCAAAAACCTAGAGTCATGAGTACTAAAACATCTATAATAATACGGAAGAGTAAATACAATTGTCTCAATTAAAATACAAGTCTGTCTCAAAGTGAAATATATGATTGTCTCATAATAGCTGATACATAGTCTAAGAGAACAGAAATAAAAAGGGAACCCAAAGATCTATGGAAACTCGAAGTCTGAGCCTCATCATTGAGATCTGGATGGTATCAACATACTTAGGTGGAATGATCAACTACCCTGTTCTGAATCCTGTGCTTGATCTGTAGAGAGAAAACAAAGTAGGGGTGAGTACACTGAAATGTACCTAGTAGGTTCAACTGACTAGGTAAGAGAAATCAAACAAGTATGTAATAATGAAGAATGTTATCACCTGTATCGAAAAAGGTTAGTACATAATACCATATAATCATGAATAATAATAATACTAATCATGAACCAAATCGATAATACAATGCAATGCTAGGAATGAATGCAATGGCGTTGCAGGCCATGTATGAAATAGGATTACGACCATCGCAGGGCTGATGTACACATCTATCGATCAAAGCTATGAGATAGAACCCGGGGGCATCGCGGGTCATGTACGCATAATTGTGACTTGCAAGGCCAGGGCACACATCTGTTGAGCTAAGCTACGAGATAGAACCCGAGGGTTGATCAGACCATGTATTAGAATATCTCTATACAACACAGGCCTTAAGACAAAACACCTCGAAGCGTCATAGGAGTCAAAAGGCAGATTTAATGTAGAACATAGTCATGCCAATACCATAAAATATGTATGAAGTTGTATGCATACCAATGCAACAATAGAGTATTTAACATGTGCATACCAATACAGTGATGGCGTATGTAATATATGCATACCAATGCAACAATAGAGTATATAATATGTGCATACCAACGCAATAATGGAGTATATAAAATGTGCATACCAATGTAACTATTCAAGCATAAACTGAGATAACATTAAATATAGAATGATAATTAGATACAATAGTTATAACCTCATAAATTCTAGGTCAAGTATACCAACTAGTACCACAAATCCATCAATAAGCCATATTAACAACTCTTTTTCATTAATGATCAATTCCCATCAAATCTAAACTTTACAAGTCACAACATATGCTTCCAAATCCCAAAATAGGTCATGAATAACACCAAGTTTCCACAAATCTCTTTTAAAGGTATAAAGAGTCTCACAATATCCTGGTAATGTACAAAGTGCCTCCTATCTTAAGTATTAAATTAAATTTATTTATAAGATTGCAATCTACTCAAATTTTGGCCTAACCGGATCCATATATCCATCACAATACTAACATATCAGGCCATTTACTCATGAATCAATCTACATCTTCCATTACCACATAACATACTCAATAACTCAAATTCAGTCCCCAAAAGGTTAGTCGAACCTACCTCAAAGCCGAAACTGCACTCAAATAAGCTTTTAATTAACTCAAGCCTCCAAATGATTTTTAATTTGACCAATCACTATCAAAATTAGATACTACGCATCAAGAGAAGCATTTTGATACCCATATTGATATGATTTAGGCTTAAGGGCAAAATGGTCAAAATAAGTGCTAAAATTTGAAAGTCTCAAATCTAGAAATTGACTTCAAAATTGGGTTCTACATAAAAAAATGAATTTTTTGGGTGAAAATCCCATTAAAATCAAGCTTAAATTGAATGAGAAATTGATATTCAAAGTTTGAAATCCACGGTCCAAAAATCCCCAATTTAGACATTACAAATCATGAAATTCAATACAAAATCATGAAAACAAATGTATAGAAAATACTTAGTTTCGTGTTAGAAATGCTTACCTAATGAAAAACTTTGAAAACCCTTCGTCAAAATCGCCTAAAAAAGATTGAAAGTTCAAAAATGGTGTTTCTCGAGTTTTAATCTATCCAGTCAAAAATCCTGCTCCACAAACGTGGCTGGGGACCCGCGATCTCGGAGTAATCAACAAAACATCTTTTTAGATCACAGAGACCAACCGACCAATGCATAGAGTATGAGGGTAGGGGGTATCTCTCAGTGTACTCCGCAAACGTGGAGCCCATCGTGCGAATACGGTGTTCCAGGACAACATCACCTCTACAAATGTAGAGGGATCTCTGCAAAGGCGGAGAACAAAATGCACCTGCACTAGAAACTGTGCACCAACAAACATCACATCTCAAGTCAAACTCGGAATAGGCACTCAAAACTCATTCGAAATTAGAATTACACAAACTCTATATGTATCCATACAAAAAATAATAATCTGGACTCAATAGAATCATCAAAAATTAATTTCAAGGCCCCCTCTCCACATTTACCAATCAAACTTGATAAAACTAGTTTATTGCATCAAAATATCAAAACTACCCTAAAAAATTCCAAAAACTATGAAGAGATAATTTTAGCATTAGTTTAACCATCTGAAACTCTTGGAACTGTGAAAATTCCTATTCAAGCTTCTGAGCTCCAAATGTTGACCAAAGTCAAATCTTAGTTCTGAAAATGACTAAAATCATAACTTTGGGTCTAAAAACCTCATTTTAACTCCAAATTCAATAATGCAACTTATTGTAGTTCAATTTTGATATTCCGGAGCTAATGGAATCAACAAATCCTCAATCCAACTTTCAAAACTCAGAATGACATACACCTTTTCCATAACTTAAGCTTTCAAAAATACCAGAACTCATATTTACCATTTTAAAACTCCAGATTTCAGTTTTAATCATTCAAATAGTTCAAAATAGACCCAAAGCAACTTATGAAAGGGTAAAATAGTAATATTTATAGATGAGGCCAAAAATGACCAACCAGGTCATTACACTAATCATCGTGTCATATCCTAGATCTAGCTTAGGTTGTGACAAACTTAGTATCAGAGT
The DNA here is from genome assembly GCA_038996855.1 of Solanum aculeatissimum. Classification (NCBI taxonomy): domain Eukaryota; kingdom Viridiplantae; phylum Streptophyta; class Magnoliopsida; order Solanales; family Solanaceae; genus Solanum; species Solanum aculeatissimum. The sequence goes on from JBCEWC010006467.1 coordinate 8,586, forward strand.
ATAAGATTTTGAAGTGTCCTAGGGAGTCCAAAATACCATATCAAGTAGAGTCTTATTCATGGGTGTGAAGCGAATCACATCTATGAGTAGGAGGCTATGAGGCATTTCAGGATTTCACTTCTTTCATGACCTATATCGTCTGGTAAAGTGTAATATAATAATTTTACCCTTTAATAATTATTCTTTAGGATTTCTAAAAAATGCCTCCATGAAGAAAACCATTGCAAATGGGAAACAACGTCAATGAGGACCAAGCTCCTCCGATTCCTACAACCTCTAATGATCCTCTAGTCGATCAAGTGACTAATGTGAAGTTCTAGACTTCTATCTCTATGTTGGCTCAAGCTATGACCAACCAAGTGAACCAAGGAGTAGTGGCTCCTCCTAATGTGACAACATTTGTTTCTAGGGTGAGAGACTTTTATGAATAAACTTTTTTGAGTTTCATGGTTCTAAGGTGGACGAGGATCCACAAGATTTTATTAGTGAAGTGTACAAGGTAGTTGCTATTAAGAGGGTGTCATCAAAATAAAAGGTGGAGTTTGTGGCCTACCAACTCAAGTGTGATACAATCAATGGAAGTTCAAAAGGGTTGAAGAGGGTTTCATAGGTTGAAAGATTTTCAAAGTTGGATTTCTTTGACAACTTCTTCCTCCTTGAGTTGAGGGAGGTGAAAAAATAGAGTTTATCAACCTTAAGAAAGAAGGTATAACTATGAGAGAGTATGCCTTTAATTTCACAAATTTTTCCATGTATGCACCTATTTTGGTAGCCAACCCAAATGAGTAAATTTATGTTGGGGTGTCAGATCTTGTGGTGATGTTTCTTAAGGAGATGGAAATTTCTAGGTTCATGACATATTCCGAATAAATAGAAAGTGAACAACTAAAGGAGAGGAAGGTGATGGAGTCCAAGAGGGAACAATTTGACGATGGGTTTTCATAATCTAAATCCTGTGGCGGTAATGATTTTTTTAACAAGGCCAAAGAATCCAAGGTCAAGGTTCTTCTCAAGATTTTGGCTAAATATTTAACAAAGATAGGGTTCCCTAACCCTAATACCCAAGGTGGAGGTGCAAATGCTAGTGGACCTAATTTTTCTAAGTGTCCTAAGTGTGGAAGCAACCTTGGGGGGTAATTACTTGATTTGTATAGGTGCTTGTTATGGGTGTAGTAAAATGGGACACAAAATCTCTGAATGTCCTAGTCATGTAAATAATAGAAGAGAAGGTCATATTCAAATCCAAGCTACTTCAAGTGGCAAGCCCAACAAGGTGGTCGCCAATGTAATAATAGGTTCTATGCACTTCATGCTAGGCAAGATGATGAGGAGTCTCTCGTTTTTATTACGAGATGTTATAGGTCTTTGATGTTGATGTATATGCTTTGCTTGATCTGTGTGCCAATTTTTTTTAATATTCTTTATCTTGCTATAACATTTGATATATTCCAAAAATCTTGCTTAGAGCTCATTTTGTTTTATATCCCGGTTGGTGATTCAGTCCTAGCCAAGAGCGTTTATAAAAATTATTTCATGTCATTCTAACATAAAGTGATTCCATACGATCTTATTGAACTCTACATGATTGATTTTGATATCATTTTTGAGATGGATTGGATACATGCTTTTTATGCATCTATTAATTATAGAAACTATAAGGTCAAATTCTAATTTTTTAATGAGCCGATTCTTGATAGGAAGGGTAGAGTCTCGGTGTTTAAGGATCAATTCATCTTATGTCTAAAAGCCTAAAAAATAATTTATAAAGGGTGTATATATCCTCTAGAGCGAGTTATGGATACCAATTCTAAAGCCCCTACACTTGAGTTGGTCCCCGTTGTAAATGATTTTCCCAATTCCTTTTTGAATGATTTGCTCGACATTTCTCTCTAAAGGAAAATTAATTTTTGTATGGACTATTTCTTAATACCCAACCCATTTTTATTCCTTCCTATCAAATTGCCTCGGTAGAACTTAAAGAGTATAAAGAATAATTAAAAAATTTATTAAATAAGGATTTCATAAGGCCAAGCATGTCTCCACAGGGTGATCCCATGTTGTTTGTTAGAAATAAGGGTGGGTCATTTTGCATGTGTATAGATTACCGATAATTGAATAAGGTTACTATAATGAAAAAGTATCCCATTTTGAGAATAGGTGATTTATTTGATCAACTTCAAGGTGCAAGTTACTTCTCCAAAACTGATCTCCAGTCTGGTTATCACCAATTAATAGTGAGGGAATGTGATACTCAAAAGGTTGCTTTTCAAATGAGGTATGGTCATTTTGAGTTTTTGATTATGTCATGTGGGTTGACTAATGCTTTTGCTATTTTTATGAACTTGATAAATTGGGTTTTCAAATCACATTTGGACATATTTGTGGTAATTTTCATTGATGATATATTGGTGTTCTCCTAAAGCAAAGAATAATATGAGAATCACTTGAGAATTGTATTACAAATCTTGAGGGATCGACAACTCTTTGCCAAATTTAGTAAGTGTATGTTTTGATTGAGAGAAGTGACATTCTTGGGTCATATTATCTCCAACAAGGGTACTATGATTGATCTAAAGATGATAGAGGTGATGAAGAATTTACCTAGACCTTTGTGTCCTTCAAATATAAGAAGATGTTTAGACTTAATCAGATATTATAGAAGATTTTTTTAGGGATTTTATTCCATTGCATCGCCATGACTAAGTTCTCCTAAAATAAGGTGAAGTTTCAATGGTCCGATGAGTATGAGAATAGTTTCTAAACATTGAATGATCACCTTATTTCAGATTTTATTTTGAGATTATTAGAAGGTTTGGATGGATTTGTGATTTATTTGATGCCTGATATGTTGGATTGAGTTGTGTATTAATGCAACATGGCAAGATCATAGCATATGCCTCTAGACAACTAAAATTTCATGAACAAAACTATCTAACTCATGATCCTAAACTAGCTTGCATCCAGAATTTAGCATCACTATCTTTTGGGGAGCATGTTGACATATTCACCCATCATAAAAACTTTCAATAAATGTTTATCCAAAGGAACTTGAATCTAAGACAAAAGAGGTGGATTATGCTACATAACGATTATGATATGAGTGTGTTGTATCATTCGGACTAGGCAAATATAGTGGTTGATGCACTTAGTTAGATGTTTATGAATAATGTTGCTTATGTCAAAGTTGAAAAGAAAGATTTAGTTAGCGATGTGCACTGATTAACCTTCTTAGGTGTTAGATTGAGCGGCTCTAATGAGGGCAGTATTATTGTGGGTGATAATCATGATTGGTAGCAAAGGTAAAGACAAAGTAAGACATGGATACACCCTTAGTTGAGTTAAGAAGATGGTGGTTGATAAGAAGATTGAGGTTTTCTCACAAGAAGGAGATGTAGTACTTTGTTATCAAGGCTGATTATATGTGCCAAAGTTTGATGGTCTAAGAGAGATAATTTAAAGAAAGATCATAGTTACTAATATTCTATTCATCTGGGATCTACCAAGATGTACAAAAATCTATTGGAAGTGTATTGGTGGAATAGTATAAAAAATAACATACCAAGGTTTGTGGCAGAATATCCAAGTTGCAAACAAATAAAGATTGAACATTAAACATTTTGGAGGTTTAGCCTAAGATATTGAAATTCCTACTTAGAAGTGGAAAGACGTGAATACGTACTTCATAACGGGTTTACCTTGTACTCCGAAGAAAAATGACTCCATTTGGGTGGTAATGGATAGAATAACAAAATTAGCGCATTTTCTACTAATCAAAACTTCTTATAGTACCGAAGACTATTCAAAAATATATATTTGGGAGTTGGTAAGACTTCATGGTATGCGCTTGTTCATTATTTCAAATCATAGTACCCAATTCACTTCACATTTTTGGAAGTTCTCTCATAAGGGTCTAGGTACTAAGGTTAAGTTGAGTATTATTTATCCTTAAATTGATGGACGATCCAAGAGGACAATTCAACGCTTTATAGATATGTTGAGGGCATGTGTGTTTGATTTCAAGGGTCATTGGTACGAGCACCTACCCCGCTAATCGAGTTTTCTTACAACAATAGTTATTACTCCAGTGTTGAAATGTCACCTCTTGAGGCATTATATGATGGTAAATGCATGTAATATCCCCATACATTGATAGGTCAAATTCTGGAACATAGGTGCGAGTTTGGTTGCTGGTGTAAGGATGTAGAGGCCACATTTATGACTTATTGTTTAGTTTATGGGTTGTAGATAGGCCTTGTGGATAGGTCAGAGACTTGATGAAATTTGAGAAGTTGGGATTGGATGTGCAAAAGGTCTTTACAAATCATAGATGGATCGACGAGTCATGGATGGTGATAGTGGATGAGGTTTAGAGAAAGGTATGATTTAGTTCAACAGGACAAAACCCTTTTATGGTTTGTAGTTTGATTATGGATCATATAGTGTATTCATAGTTTGAGTTCTAAGAGGTAAAACTTTTTTAGGAGAAATTTTTCTTAGTATGGGATGAATCTAAGGGGGGTATGTATGACCTACAGATGAAACTATGGGTTGTACGTTAAGGTTTGTATATTCAAAGTTAGGTTTTAAACTTCTGATGTTTTGGGGGTGTAAACAGATAAAATTCCTATATACGAGTCGTATATGCATTTATGACCCACAGACCTATCCCATGGTTTTGCTCTGATAATTTTTCATGAAGGGTATTTCTAACATTTTCTTGTACCTTAAGCCCTAAACTAGGTTGTTTTGACTCCAAACATATCCTATATCGGCCTAATACTACCCCATTCACCCCTATTCCTAATTATTCTCTTAAAATTCTTAGTCAAAAACTTCCCCAAGATCTTTCAAGGTTCCCCCATTGAAGGCAGGCTAGGGTTTCAAGCTTTCCCCTCTAAAGTTTGAGTTTCTTCCATTGTTTACACCAAAGATATGTGGGTTTTATCAATAGGGTTCCTTCCACCCATGCAGCCAAATAATCTCTCTTCTCCTTCATTTATTTGCAAATATGTATTTTAAGGGTTTCATGACCCTATCTCGAAATGCATTAATATGATATTACATTTTGATTATTAGTTTCATTAAGCATGGTTAGCTATTATTTACATGTCTTTATGAATATTAAGTTAAACCTCTCATATGCATAATCTAGGGTTTTATGAAATTGAATATGATTTACCCTGTTTGATCTAGATTCATGTTTCTTTTAAATATTATATTCTATCTAAATTCATATTGTAAGAATTTTATGAATGGGTGCCTAGGTTTATGCTTTATGTAAACTTTAAGAATTAAGTGTATTCATTGACTATGTTTTGTCCTAATTATAGATCTATGATTTCTCATAAGTATACATGAATTAAACCACATCATTTTAAGGTGACTTCACATGCATCATCGTATTAGACTATGATTATCCTATGATGAGCTTTTATGATTAAACCCAAGGTAAGATGAATGTTTCTGAGTTCTCTCATCTAATGAATGAATGTGCAATGATGAAAGGCAAATTCTCACACTACATAAGTTAAGGATCTATTCTATGATTATGCTTAATGAATGACAAATGGGTTAGTAGAAAATTCTTTTTATTGATGTTTCTTGTAACTCATGACTTCCAATTCCATTGAGAGTTTTAATTAGCATCGAGTGGATGTTAAGATATAGGTGGAGTCTCCCCGTTAGTAGAGGCATGAGAACGTTAGTAGAATCTCATTGTCCCACAACTATATGCCACCGTAGAAAAAGAATCACTAGTTAGAAGAGGCTTGATTTTTTAGAAGGGATCACACTTTATTAAAGGCTTGATTCCTTAGGAAAGGGTTAACCGTTAGTAGAGGCTTGGTCACTTGAGTAGCTTAGAGGATCCACTTATTCACAATTGAGTCTACCTTGGCAAGTAGTCTCTCCTATCCTTCGATGTAGGGGAAACATCGGGACTCCATATTATATCCCATATGATTTATGTCTGTTAATGGTAACTCTCATAGTGTCCCAAGGTTTTCCTAACTATTATTAATGGTATTTCTCTCCCATATATGTATGCTTTCTTATGATGATCATGTTACGTCAATCAAGATTTAAATGCATGAATCATTCACCTCTACATGTGCTCTTATTCTACCTTATAATATGCATATATCTTATTATGATGTCTATGGATTCCTTTATTGCATTGCATCTCACATACTTAGAACATACAAAGTACTAATGCATACTTTTACCTACATGATCTAACTATTAATGGACCGGTACTCTTTCTACTACTACACATGGCTAGCTATTGGATTGATTGAAGACTAAGTTTGGTGAGTCATTTAGTTCGGGAGAAAACATACTTTTTTCAATATTGAGTTGTATTGAGATATTTAGACTTTATTTATTGTACTTTCCTTGTTACTTTTGTTGAGGGTGAGATAGGGATATGTTTTAGCCCCTGTCCAAGTATAAAGTTAGAGGTATTGTTGGACATGTATAAGTTGATTATAATTTAGTACTTGATATTATGCTTGATTCTCCCTTAGTCCCATTTCCCCTTATTTTCTGCTTTTAATTATGTTCATTGCCTATGAAATGCTTGATGAATGTTGAGAGACTTGGGTGAGGTACCTCCAGGTCTCACTGTGTCACGACTAGGCCCAAGACTCAGGTCCTGACAATTTAGGTCTCCGATCATAGTTTCAAGTAGGTTAAGTAACCTTGATAGGACTCGAATTAGTATTTGATGCTATGAACAAGGTGAGGATTATAAGGGAAAGGTTGAAGATGACCCGACATCTTCAAAAGTCTTACACAGATATAAGAAGAAGAAAATTCAAATTTGATATAGATTATTGGGTCTATTTATAAATTTCTTCAATGAAAGGCATCATTCGTTTTGTCAAGAAGGGGAAGCTTAGTCCCCGCAATATGGTACCATATAAGAATCTAAGGCGTATTGGCAAGGTGATCTATTCCATTGGAGGTATCTTCGGTTCATTCAGTATTCTATTTGTTAATGTTGAGAAAATGTGTTGGTTATCCTAGTGCCATTATGCCTTCGGGTAATGTAAGTATTGAAGAAAATTTGACTTATGAGGAGGTTCCGATTGAAATTTTTGATCGACAAGTTAAAAGGTTGAAAAATAAAGAAACTGCATCCGTTAAGATTTTGTGGAGAAATCAAGAAGTCAAAAGTGCCACATGGGAAGCGGAGATGCACATGAAGAAATAGTATCTTTACCTCTTTCCTTCAGATCCATCCCAAGGTACTTAGTTATTCATGTTCAAACCTTCCAAATTCCTATGTTTCAAGTCATATCACATGCATGCATAATCATGAAACTGATTTTAAATAATATTTAAATTGTATTATTGTATCCATGTTGGGTTGCTAGATATCCACTCTACTCTATTCAAGATAGCTTTACCTCATTTGAGGATGAATATTTCAAGGGAGAGATATTGTAATATCCCGCAAGTTTAAAGGTTGGAGTATGGTGGAAAAAGAAAAAACAATGGAAAAATAAACTAGATGGAATGTTTGGTCAAATATTTTGATGAAACAAGTTTTAAAAAAATTCTTTATCTAGAATAGTGTGAAACTATGCATCCCGGAGATGGTCCAACATAATTCAAATTTTTCTTGATATGTTTTTGGACAAATATTCACTGTCATGAACCCTTTTTGCATCGCAGACCTGGATAATATTTTTTGTCCGACTTTAGTTTTTAATTAAGGGTATTATAAATATTTTTCTACCTACCCAGTATGAAACTTGTTCTAATTTACTAAGTCTATAAATACCGTGCACCTAAATTTTCTCATTTTTTTCATAAATCATCCATTACAAAACAATTCTCTCCCTATGAAGGTGCATCAAGCTTCCATTGAAGATGAAGCTAGAGCTTTCAATTTCTCCATTAAATTTGAAGTCTTTCTCAAGTAAATTACTCAAGGGGTATGGGTATTCATCCATAGATCCCTTCCACCGTGGGTCCCAATGAATTTTAAACATTTTCTACCAAATTCAAGTATATATACTTGATGAATCTTCTTAATTTCCATTCAATTGCATGAATTATAATTGATTTTATGATTATTAGTCTATTGTGATATGAATTGATGATTACTGAATGAAATTGATGAGTTTTCTATGAATTGTCTAAAATCCTATTTAGGGGTCATGGCATGGATGATGGGTATTTTTAATTATGCTTCAAATTAATATTATTTTGCATGAATTATGTATGCTTGGTTATAAATTGGACTATATTAAGGTTTTACTTGCTATTCCTCTCCAATTTCATCTTGGTTCATAAAAGTCAAAGTGGATTCATTTGACTATGATTTCAATTTATTGATTCTTCTCAATTAAGCATGAATTTATTCTAATTATATGATTATGGATGTTTTCAATTCAATTTCATGTAAGGCCAATTCCATGGAAACCTACATTTTGCCAAAATTTTACTACAAGCCATGATTTTGAATTTTATAAGTCTTCAAGTAAGTTTATGATAAGTGCGACCTATATGGAGGTAGAATTCATAATGATGGAAGGTCTATACCCATATTATATGAATCATATGAAAATGAGTTATTCTATGAATAAGATTTACAAATTGAATTGTCTTTTCAACATGACAAGTTTATAAGGATCATGAACTATGAATTGTTACAAGCCTTATGAATCCATGATAATTATGATTTTATGACAAGTATTCCATGGAATTTTGACTTAGGACCAAATGAGGCTTGAGGTGGACAATAGATTTAAAGGGTCCTTAGTAGAAATCTCTAGACTCATAATTACATTCCCACCTTAAGATTATATTTTTAATATAGCCTATTTAGTGGATCCACATATAGCACATGATTCATGACACTCGCATAGCGGGGTAGAGTTCTACCTCGGCAAGTAGATTCCCTTTTCTTCGATGTATTAATAGACATTAGGATTTCATATTATATCTTTTATGGTCTTATTGTTAGTTATGGTTATATCCCACATATGTATGCATCTTTGTGATTCTTTACATGCTTTTTATGCTTTACTTATGCATTGACCATCCTCCTGATTAATCATGCTTTTTAAAGTACAACTTTTATTATGATGTTTACTTGGTCATTGCGTTATATGAGTTTTGTTTTATTGCATTGCTCACATACTTAGTACATTCAAATATATTAATGCATACTCTTTTCCTAAATTATGTCATAATGTAGGGTCGAACACTCCATCACATCCGCATGGCTACTTTCTGACTATTTCTTAAAGATTGTTGGTGAGTCCTCATACTTCAGGGGCGAGCCTAGTGTTACCCTAACATATATTGTCTGACTCCTATGGATACTTAGAGACTATGTCATTTACTACTGTTGTTGAGGGTGAGTTAGGAACATGTCCATGGCCCCTGCCTATGTTATATTTAGAGGTATGTAGAGAGTGGAGCTAAGCAATTGCCATTCAAAAAATGAACATAAAACAAATCCAAGTGTAGATTTTTACCTCTCAATATTATCGTACACTCTAAACAACCTTATCTCTTTGAAGAACTTTAGTTGCTGTGAATCTTTATTGGTATATAATGTTGTTGCCACACTTGTTACTCCGAGGATATACCACAACATCCTACTATTGGTTCGCTAATGATTTTAGTATAGATTCTCTTGTAAAAAAAAAATTGTACACTATTTTTTTTAGGTTTATTTACAAGTTAAATAACTTTTACCCCTGTCATCAATTCTTTCATGTTACCCTAGCATGCCTCCTAGAAAAACTGGAGGTTCTTTTTAAAGTCATTGAAATGGTCCTCCATTTTGTATCATAGTATCAATCTTTTTTTATTTTTTAAATAAAGGAAGAGGAAGATTTTATTGCCTAGTTGTGTCATGATTCAAGCCTAGAGCCTAGTCGTAACATAGCAAGTGAGGGACTCGAAGGAACCTCACCCAAGACTCTTAGCATTCACTAAGTTTTCATAGGTATGTAACCAAAGCAAAGAAAAATTTAAAAGTGGGGAATGGGACTAAGGGAAGATACATTCTTGAAAATACATAATGGTAACAATTTAAAGCTTGCAACATATTGTCCAAATATATCATCTACATAAAAGACATCAGGGGTAAGGAGGGGCAGGGGCTAAACATGCTCTAAGCTCCCCTCAAACCTAAGTATCAAAATAAGAACAATATAGGAAATAAAAGTCTCCATAATACAACTCAAAGTAAGAAAATGTCTCAAATACAAATAGCATGAAAAAGGAGGTGCAGTCCCCGAACTAAAGGGCTCACCAAGACTACTAGTCTTGAATGTCGAAAGCTAGCCACATGTCGGTGGAGAAGGAGCGTTGGTCCCACGGTGATATCATGTAGGCAAAATATGTGTTATTACATTGGAATGTACAAAGTATGAGAAATGCAATGCACACATGAAAGTTTAATCTCATCATTCAAAAACATGTATAACCATGGTCAAGGAGTAAAGTTCAATAGAAAGTAAAAGACTAATGCATCACGTGGTAGCATTCCTTAAAGTGAACAAGTCATCATATACGTAATTTTATGGGAGGATATTGTGATCGACATTTAAGACTATGTGAGCTACTACATGGAATCTAACATAACCCCCTACGTTGACATAGGGACTCCACCTGCTGACTGGAACTCCATCAACTTATGCATGCATGATCTTAGTTTAACTTGCTATGGTGGATCCACTAGCCTTAGCCTACAAGGACTCCTATGGTGGCATATAGTTAATAGGTCAAAAGGTTACTACTAAGGTTCTCTTACCAAACTCCACCTCAATGCCTCATTTGGTGCTAACTCAAATCCCACAAAATACTTTAAAACATTGACATAGTCATGCAATAATAGCTTAAAAACATAATTATTATCATAAAGGAGTATCTCATTAACTTGGGATCCACTCAAGTGAGAATTGGCCATTCACGTTGAGGGTCCATCTTAAACATAATTAAGGGTTTTATAACATGCTTATAACCTTAAGAGCAATCATAAAATTCATAACATACTTTTAGGCCCTTAATATTAACACCGAGATTCCCCCGGGAATATGCACACTCCAAATTAAGCTAGAGGACAACTGTGTACCAAGTATTGAACACCAGTGATGTGTTCCTAAAATACAACACTTTTCATGCTTAAAAAGTAAAATTTTATGTGTTCTTAAATAGATATCGATAGATTTAATATGTTTGTTTTGTAGGATTTTAATGTAGGCATAGTTTTTGGGCATAGTGTGCTGAAGCAATAAATTTTGGTTATCCACAGAACACTTTACGGGTCATGGAATATTTCAAAAACCGTAGATGGGATCTCATAGTAATATCCAGTGAGGGGTGAATTTCTGAGTTACACTCTACGAAAGAAGCATACGAGTCATAGACTAATCCACGAGTCATAGAGTGCAATCGTGTCCTGAGGATCAGAAAGTGGAGAAGTTCTGAAAGGTCATCAGATGAAATCCCTCATGGGCTATAGAATCTTACACGGCCCGTGGAAAGGTATCGTAGAAATAATCTCCAGAATCCAATTGTAGTCCACAAAACCCCGATATACGAGCCATAGATTGATGCAAAAGTCGTGAACCTGCCCGTAGAGTGTGTTGACACAGTTTTCCTATTCTATTTTGATTTTGTATTTTACACATTATAAATACATTTTTAGGTTATTTTTCATTAAGTTTTCAGGAGTCACAAAGTCCTAACAAGGTTTTAGAGAATACACTTAGGATTTATCATATTTTGAGTGGAAAAATATTGTGTGTTCTTAATTTGACCTTTTAATTCTAATTGAAGAGTTGGATTTTATATTCTTAGATTCATCTATGTAAGTGCTCAATTATGTTACTCTACTTCATAATTCCTACATTTATACTAATCATGCATAGCTAAATCCAAAACTAGGGTTGTGGAAACCATGAAGAACTAACAAGGTAAAATAGAATATTATGTAATTCTTGGAAGGTGTGTTAAGTTGTATTAATTAATCCTCTTCACTTTAATTACTTTTTAATGGAGGCCTACGCTAGAACTCGCCTAGTGTTACTTGTCAGATCTAAGAAGTAATGAATAAGAGAAAAGGTAATTAACAGGATTCGATTGAGATATTTTTGTCTAATCAACCGAACTGGATCAAGGAAAGGTTGTACTGGGATAAAAAGTAAGGGTTACTAATGTCACATCGCGATGATGGATCAAGTTCCATGATGAAATTTACTTATTCGCTGGATCAAAGGTTTAGGTAAACCTAGCTTACTGTCCTACACCTACACGCTGGAAAAGGTTATATTTATCCGATAATACTAAGTTAGGGATTCATGGGGAACATATTACCCTAGTTAGCTCTTCTATTGATTTCTTATCACTTGTATTAGTTTAGTTTAGTTAATTTTACTTTATGAAAAACCCTTTTTCTTGGGCGATAAGTAGGTTAATTATCCCCACTTATATTGAATTAATTCTTGAGTCTACCATATTCTCTGAGGGATCGACCCTAACCTCGATTTGGTTATTTACTTGACAACGACCACTTTACCTCAAAAGGAGGTATGTCTTGAGAGACATCAAGTATTTTGGCACCGTTGCTAGGGAATACAGCTAGACATGGTTAATTCAAGTAATTTTTGAGAATTAGCTCTTATCTCTCTTATGTTACGTCTTTTTGTTATTTTTGTTTATTTCATGAATTAAGTATAGTTGAGGATGGTTTAGGATGACCTGAACCATGCCGAAGATGAGGAGGAACCAGAAGTTCTAGTTGAAGAAAGTTAGGTATCGACACTTTGGAGGCGGTACTGATGAATATTGAAAGTGACAGCATCCTGAACTATGATGAAACAGTAGAGACTCTAGGAGTGTCTAGTCTTATCTAGAGACAAGCTAAGATGGAACTGGACTTGAAAAATTGGGAGTCTCCACGCACAAAACCCTCTATAGAAGAGCCACTAATTCTAGAATTAAAAGTCCTTCTGACCCATCTTAGATATGTATTTCTGGGTGCTGATGACACATTGTTTGTCATAGTGGTAGCGGACCTAACAGACAAATTGGAAAAGGCATTAGTCACAGTGCTATAACAGTTCAAGAGGGCTATAGGGTAGACAATAGCAGACATCATCGGTATTCTACCTAAGGTATGCACTCATAAGATCCAACTGGTCAAAGGTTACAAGTTGAGTATTGAACACCAAAGACGTCTCAACCCACCCATGTAGGAGGTCATGCACAAGGAAATCATCAAATGATTGGGTGCAGGGGTAATATACCCAATAGTTGATAGTGAAGGGGTAAGTCCGGTCCAATGTATTCTAAAGAAAAGAGGTATCACTGTGGTCCCTAATGTGAGCAACGAATTGATCCCTATGTGGCCAGTTAAAGGATGGAGGGTATGTATGGACTACAGGAAACTCAATGCCTCAACAGATAAAGATCACTTCCCTATGTTGTTTGTGGATCAGATGTTAGACTGGTTGGCTAGAAAGGGATGGTTTTGCTTTCTTAACGGTTACTCAGGATACAATCAGATCTCCATCACTCCAGAAGGCCAAGAGAAGACTACATTTACATGTCCTTATGGAACTACGCATTCAAGAGGATGCCATTTGGGCTATGCAATGCACCAGCCACTTTCCAGAAATATATGATGTCCATCTTCTCAGATATAGTGGAAAGCACAATCGAGGTATTCATAGATGACTTCAGTTTGGTGGGTGACTCATTTGAAGATTGTTTAACGAATTAGCAGACGGTGCTACATAGGTGCAAAAAATTCCATCTAGTTTTGAATTAGGAAAAGCGTCATTTCATGGTAAAAGAAGACATCGTGTTAGGGCACAAAATTTCTAGCAACGACATTGAAGTAGACAAAGCCAAGATAGAGGTGATTAAGAAGCTTCCTCCACCTATCTCTATTAAAGGGGTAAGAAGCTTCCTGGGGCATGTCGGGTTCTACTGGCGCTTCATCCGGGGCTTCTCAAAGATTGCACACCCTTTTTGAAAATTTCTCAAAAGGAGACAAAGTTTGTGTTTGATAACACATCCCATAGAGCATTTAAAGGATTGAAGTAGAGGTTGACATCAACCCCAATTATTATTTCTCCAAACTAGTCGAAGTTGATTGAAATCATGTGCGATGCAAGTGGGGTCGCACTTGGTGTGGTATTGGGATAACACAGGGAGAAGATCTTACATCCTATATATTATGCTAGTAAATCCCTGATTCCAGCACAAAAGAACTACATTATCATGGAACAAGAGTTACTCACAGTGGTTTTCGCATTTGAGAAGTTCATATCCTATCTCTTTGACACGACCCAAATAGGGGGCCTAGATGTGACATGGCGAAGGAGAACCCGAAAGTCCTCAATCAAGCCATCATAGCATCATTACACTCATCAT
>JBCEWC010006468.1:0-22990 GCA_038996855.1 Solanum aculeatissimum
TATCTATAAATAGGGTCTCAATGTAATAATGTAGACAACAATTCAATAATATTTTTCTCCTATATTTCTCACATAGTGTATTAGTAATGTTTGCATTCTTTATTATGCATTGTTTGGTTTGGTGTATTGAAAATATCATGCATTGCATACGTTGTTAAAAAATATATTTATTTACAAAGATACCCTCCACAATATGGTGAAAAAGATGTAAAAAATGATTTCGAGGGGAAATTGGGTCTTTAACCATGCTAATGCGGGCATTAAATCCCCTTGCATTACTAATACAGTGGATTTCCATGTATTAGTATACACTCTCAATACACAATAAAGTGTATATCTAATGCAAATATTAGTTATACATAGGTGGAAAGCGTGTACCGAACAAAGTACTACTAATACACAGATAATGCATGCATTATTTTTCTTACTACTCTACCAAATGACCCCTTAGAATATGAATAGGAATAGGAACATGAATAGTATATATAAACCTATTTGAAAAAAATTGTAATATAGTATCTATAAATAGGGTTTCAGTGTAACTATGTAGATACACAATTCAATAGTGTTTTTTTCTTTTATTTCTTACATGGTATTAGAGCTTTGGTGAGAAACATTGGGGAAAGAAAACAAAGTCATGGTCACTGTGCCTCAATTTTGGTTTTCCGTCAACTTCTTCTTTCGTCGGGGTCATGCGAAACCACACGACCACAAGGTCCTTCACTTTCCGCCAGCCAAACCCCAGTCAATCGCTCTGGCAATCGACCTCACATGTGCTTCTCAGAAGCTTGTCACCTCCGGCGAGACCTGACCACACCGCTGGTGCGTGAGCCTGTTCCAGTTAGTTTTCCAGTTTCCAGCAACTTTCTTGTTCAAGATCTACTTGTCTCTTGATCCTGGGACGACCCATACAGTTTATACCAAATTTTGAGCACTTTTCAGTAAGGAAATCACTATTTTTTTTGGAAAGGTAATTTGTATTATCAACAGAGGGATACTTCAAGAGTATTCCAATAATACTTACAAAAAGATCATAGAAGTGTAAAACTAGCCTCCTATAATTTCATGCTTTCACCAAAAATAGAACAGAACCATACAATTCATCTTCATTTTCACAAAAGAGCTGCTCTTGTTTCCAAAACATCTTTGGTTCCTTTCTAGCCAAATAGTCCACCAAATGCAAGCTGGAACAATCTTCCGTCTATCTCTATGCCTTGACTGATTTCCATCCCTGTTCCAACGGACTAAAGCTTCCTTTATATTCCTAGGCATAGTCCAGTTTGTACCCCTAAGATTGATGAAGATCTGCCACAGCTTCACTGTCTCTCTACAGTGTAGAAAGGAGATGATTCATTGTCTCTGCCTCACATTCACAAAAAGAGCATCTGGAGCACAATTGGAGGCCTCTTTTCATTAGGTTGTCATGAGTTACTTCAGCCTGCTTAGCCCAAAGCCAGGAGAAGCAGGCTATCTTTAATGTATGGAAATTCTTTTCATTAGGTTGTCATGAGTTACTTCAGCCTGCTTAGCCAAAAGCCAGGAGAAGCAGACTATCTTTAATGGATGGAAATCACTATTCTGACAACTTCTGTACTATTTCCAGCGATTCCAACCTGTTTCCATCCACTTGTTAGGCAGATCATATTTCCAGGAGGGTCGCTCGATCATCCCTGTTTCCATATAATATCTTCCTGATTTTGACCACTTTTTGGTGGTTAGATCTGATTTTCCGGTGAGGAATCAAGTTTTTTTTACCAGATCTGGTAACGGGTTATGTTCTTTTAGATTTTAGGCTACCAAATTCTGATTTCATAAGATGTTTTCCAGCATTTCCAGACTAATAATTTGGACTGAAGTATTTTCTAGGTATTGAGGTTGCTCGCTTCAGATCAAGTATTGCTATTTTTAACACAATTATGCCTTAGATTTTCTTGAGGAGACATGAATCATGGGATGTAGACCCATTGACACCCTTATGGATCCAAATGCTAAACTCCTGCCAAGATAGGTGGAGCTGCTCAGTGATTCTGGAAGATATGGGGGTGTGATTGGAAGGTGAATTATCTCATGGTGACTAGACCTGATATCTCTTTTTATGCGAGTGTTGTGAGTCAGTGGCGACTTCCATCTTATTGTTATAGTCATTGGGATGAAGTTCGTATTCTGCAACATATAAAGTCATTTCTAGGTAAAGGACTACTCTTCGAGGATCTAGGCTGGATATATAAACACCGATTGGGCAGAATCACCATTTGGTAGACTTTCTACATCTGGATATTGTATTTTATTAGGAAGTAATTTGGTGTCCTAGAAGAGTAAGGGGGTTGCTTGATCAAGTGCAAAAGCTGAGTATCGAGTAATGGCCGTTGCAACTTGTGAGCTAGTTTGGATCAAGCGGCCGTTCATATCGCATCAAATGTAGTATATCATGAGAGATTGAGATTGACTATCACTTTGTCGCAAAAAGAAAAATTTGTGAAGTCAATGATCAACTTGTAGATATCTTCACCAAGTTCCTCATCGGTCCTCGTATCAATTACATTTATAACAGGCTCAGTACATATAACTTGTATGCACCAGCTTGAGGAGGAGTGTTAGAACTGTAATAGAAACATGAATAATATGTAGAATCCTACTCGGAAAAGGATTGTAATATAGTATCTATAAATAGGGTCTAAGTGTAATAATATAGTAATATTTTTTTCCTTTATTTCTTACATATACATTTAGCTTTTAGCTTTTATGAAGTGATATTTTAGCAATCTGATGGCTTTAAGTATTAATCTCTCAGGTCTTTGGTGCACTCGGGCAGTTACAGTGTAGCAGTGATGTGTGGGAACGCGTCCTTTTCCAGTCATTTGATCTTTTATTGGATTCCATTGATGAACCTCTTGCAGCAACTGTTGACTTCATATTCAAGGCTGCCCTTCATTGTCAACATCTTCCAGAAGCAGTATGCATAAAATTTGGTTTTATATATTTTTTGGTCTTGTTTGGAACCCTATTACAAGCGTAATATTTTGATATTTCTGCAGGTCAGAGCCGTGCGTATCCGGCTAAAAAAACTAGGCAACGAAGTCTCCCCATGTGTTCTTGATTATTTGAGCCGAACTGTAAATAGCTGTGCAGATGTTGCTGAAGCTATTCTAAGAGATATTGATTGTGAGAATGATTCTGATGACAGCCTGGCTGTTCCATGTGGGATTTTCTTATTTGGTGAAAATTGTCATACTTCTGAAAGACCACCTGAAGTGAATGGGCAAGCTTTCCTTTCTGCTCATCATTTTGCCGATATTTATATACTTATTGATATGTTATCAATTCCATGTCTTGCCATTGAAGCTTCCCAAACATTTGAGAGAATTGTAGCTCGAGGGGCCATTGTGGCTCAGTCTGTGGCCATGGTCTTGGAAAGACGTTTTGCCCGGAGATTAAGTTTGACCTCTCAATATGTTGAAAATTTTCCGCATACTGACGGGATTGTGGAAGGGGAAACCATTGAGCAATTGACAGCCCAACGAGATGATTTTACATCAATTCTTGGTCTTGCCGAGACATTGGCACTCTCTAGAGATCCACACGTAAAAGGTTTTGTAAAGTTCCTGTACACCATATTGTTTAAGTGGTATGCTGATGAGTCTTACCGATTGAGGATACTCAAGAGGCTTGTTGATCGTGTTACCAGTGCAAGGGAAAGTGCTTGTGATGTAGATCTAGATTTGGAGATATTGATAACCTTGATATGTGAGGAGCAGGAAATTGTTAGACCAGTCCTAAGCATGATGAGAGAGGTCGCTGAACTTGCCAATGTTGATCGTGCTGCACTTTGGCATCAACTGTGTGCTATTGAAGATGAGATTATGCGCATTCGCGAGGAAAGGAAAGTGGAAAATGCCACTATGGCTAAAGAAAAATCTATCATGTCCCAAAAGCTTAACGAATTGGAGGCTACTAATAACCGGCTCAAGGTATCTTGGTCATTTATTATTTCTTTTTTTGGGATTCTACTTTTCAAATCAAGCTTGTTTGAAAGAATATCTCAATTCTTTTTCTGGTGATTTTGATTTGTCAAATATTGAACATCAGTCTGAAATGAGGATTGAGATGGATGGTTTTGCTCGGGAAAGAAAGGAACTTGTGGAACAGATACAAGAAGTTGAGAGTCAACTTGATTGGCTACGGTCTGAGCGGGATGAGAAAATTGCTAAGCTCACTGCAGAAAAAAGAGCTATTCAAGATCGTTTGCATGATGCCGAGGCACAACTTTCCCAACTGAAATCACGGAAACGTGATGAATTGAAGGTATGCATTCCGTCATTGTTTGGCGTGTATTATTGTTTATGCTGAACCTTTGAGTTTGTTATATAGCTTCAAACCTCAATGAGCTTTAGTTCATTCAGTCTTTACCATTATTTCCACTGATAACATTATTATTCTTCTATCGTATCTTTTTGTTGCTACCTGTTTATATTTTTTGCTTTCTCTGCTGAAAGCTCTTATTCTGTCTATTGATCATATTACCAACTGTGTTGTGAGTTCTGGTCATTTTATTAACAAATTTATACTCCCTCCATTTCAATTTGTTTGCCGGATTTTGACTTGGCATGTAGTCTAAGAAAGTAAAGAATAAACTAAAGATATGTACAATGTTTCAAAATTCCCTTTAATTTTGTTGTCTTAAACATGTCATGTGTAAAGTTAGAGTTATTCTTCTTGGAACGGACTAAAAAAGAAAGTAAGGCAAATAAATCAAAGCGGAAAGGTAGTGTGTACACAGACCCTACCCCCACCTTGGGAGGTAGAGAGGTTGTTTCCAATTGACGCTCAGCTCAAATAAAAGCATCACAAAATAAATTTCCTAAAAGAGTTGAAAATATCTTTGAAACTTGACATTCACGGTGTCATTTCACCAGATTTTTTATCCACACAAGTCAACTTATCATAAAATATTAAGGGTCAGATGCTACAAGTTACCTTAATTAGAGTCAGTTTTTTGGTCTTGCCAGTTTCCGATAAGACTCTGAATCAGACCATGCGGAATTCTAATTAGTTTATAAATTTTGATTTTGCTGCTCTTTTGATCTCATAGCCTTGTTACATTCACAAGAGTTTTAAGTTGCACCTAGCCCTCAAAAGTCAAACCATGTAGTTAATTATGTCAATAACCTATCCTGTTCAATCAAATGATAATATCAATGTTCCATGCCACCAGTATATATTATAATAAATTACTTCATCTGGCCCAATTTGGTTGACACTCTTTCATTTTTTCGTCCGGCCCAAAAAGATCAACACCTTTTTATATTTAGATGCTATTTTATTGTTTCTATTCCCATTTTGCTGTTAACATAACTTGTTATAGAGGTCCCAGTGAATACAAAAATAAAATTTTCAAGGTTTTTCTATAATAGTGTAAGGGCTAGTTTGTGCACCTTAACTATTCTACTTGGATACCTACAATATCTCCCACCAGTATAGCTATTAGGTAATTCAACCCACTATGATTTGGGCAAATGGGATGAAAATGTTCTTTGTTATCTTTGCTAGGATTTTAACCTTGGTTTCCAATATTTGCACCCGTCGGTTAATAGGCCATACACCCCCTTCTGTACAACTTTTGCGAGGGTTCTTTTAATGTTATAGTATTTGCCTTGTGTTCTCTTTTTTCTCTTAGACTCCATAAGCAGTCAAAAAATGTCAAACAATTAAGAACAATGGATTATTGCTTTTGTGCAACCAAATAAAACTTTTTTCCTTGGGGGGTATATAGGATCCAACTACTTGATTATGTTTAATTATTTTCGAGGTTAACGAGGATATAGGAGGGTGTGGAGGAGATACGTATTAGAGTAGAAAGTTAGTAGGCAATGTAGTGTTGTCTTGCTTACGGTGGCTAGTGTTTGCGTTGGTACTAACTGTATTATTGTAGTTCTTGTTGTTTTATTGTTATCATTGTTTATTATTGTTGTTTATGGTGTTTAAATTATCACATGATTTTATTGTTATTTTGGCTCCTCTGGTAGTCCTTTGCACTATTTCCTTGTTATTTGCTATATTCTCTTATCTCCGTCTCTATACTGGAATTTGTTGCACTTGAGCTGAGGGTCTTTCGGGAATAGTCTCTCTGCCTCCACAGGGTAGTGGTAAGGTCTGCGTACATTCTGTCCTTCCCTAACCTCACTAGCGGGATTTCAATGGGTATGTTGTTGTATCTTTGAGTGCCTCGAGGGTCACTTTTCTGGAACTGCTGAAAGGTTCAACCTAGTTCTTGAAGGATTGGAAGTTCTTATGTGTTAAATTTGTATTAATGTTTTCCTTTGGGGTTCTCCAAATGGATTCGCACATGGACATGCTTTCTCGTTGCCTGACTGATAAACTATCAATCTTGCAGAAAGTGATGAAGGAGAAAAATGCTCTTGCGGAAAGGTTAAAGAATGCTGAAGCTGCACGGAAAAGATTTGATGAGGAATTGAAACGTTATGCCACAGAAAAAGTGACCAGAGAAGAATTACGAAAATCACTCGAGGATGAAGTACGCCGGTTGACCCAAACAGTTGGGCAAACGGAAGAGGAGAAACGGGAAAAGGAGGAGCAGGTTGCTCGCTGTGAAGCTTTTATCGATGGAATGGAATCCAAGCTGGAGGCTTGCGAGGTTTTTGCTCTTGATATTTCTTTTTTATTTCCTGATAACTTGGCTTCTGCCTTCATTATGGTGGTGGTTTAAAATCTTTATGTTGTGAAAAAGTAAGAAAAAAGGATATTTCCTTGCTTGGTTGAATATCACAAAATATTTAAAAATGAAAAATAGATATATTAGGCAAAGCAGCCATTATAGTGTTTATTTAGCTCCTCCCAGATGAAGGATGGATATTTGATTATTCAGAGTGTATTTTTTCTTTCTTCACTTTTATAAAGAGGGCAGACCATTTTTCTTGTAGAGCCACATATATAAATTACCGGTAGGGTTCAGTTTTATCTGTTTTTACTCTTTTTGATGAAGTGGATTTCATCAAAAGGCATCAAGAAGATGCAAGGCAAAAAAATTACAGGAAAGAAGGTGTTTGCTCTTATACAAGAATTTACTAAAGGGGTCGTTGCATTAGTAATGCTTGTATTAGTTATGGTTGCATAAATTATGATGAGATATTTCTTTGTATTGTTTGGTTTAGTGTATTAAAAATAGTAATCATTGCATAAAAATATTTGACTTAATTTTTGAGACGAGGGTTTTCTGGAAACAACCTCTCTATCTCTATGATGAAGTGGTAAGGTATGCGTACATTTTACCATCCTCAGAACCCACTTGTGGGATTCCACGGGGTATGTTGTTGTTTGTATTGCATAAAAATATTTATTTACAAAGATACCCTTCACAATTATGGTGGAAAATATGTAACAGATTTTGAGAGGCAATTGGGTCTTTAACCATGCTAATGCATGCATTACTAATACCTAGAAATTGATGGTATTAGTAATACACACCTTAATAAAAAATTGTGTATAACTAATGCAACATTAGTTATACATGAAAAAATGTACCAAACAAGGTACTACTAATACACCTAATCAATGCATGCATTATTTTTCCTAATACACTCTACCAAACAATCTCTAAATAACTAAAGAGCAAACATAATCCAAAAAGAGATCAACAGTGGTTAGAGGGGGTCCTGGCTGAACCAACTATATAAGAAGACCAAACAATTGGATTTGAGATCGTGGTTAGGAGTTGAAATTCCATCAAAACATCTACGATTTCTTTCATTCCAGATGCACCAAAAGATAGCAACAGGGACCATACACTATTTTTTTTTTGATGGATTTCCCAACTCTCTAAGAACACCAGCTCTCATAGGCATCTTTAATGGTATTTGGCATGACCCAGGCTATTCCAAAGACTGATAAGAACATACTCCATATGCCAATTGCTACTTCACAATGCAAAATTAGATGCCTAACACTCTCCCAACACTGTCTGATGGCACATGTTACATTCATTTACAACCTGAATTTTCCTTTTGCTAAGATTATCTTTGGTGAGGCATGCTTCATATAAGGTAGTCCAAACAAAACCAATTATCTTTGGAGGCAATTTAGATTTCCATACAAGCTTCCATGGCCATTTTTTTTTGAGTAAAAGCTTCCATGGCCATTTGTCAATCAATTCCTTGTTAGAACATGGATTGTCATATCCCCTTTTGACTGTAAATGCTCTGTCTTTTGCTTCTCCCCATTCCAGTTTGTCTTGTAAATGGGAGTTGACCTTAACATTTGATAATCTTGTAAGCAATCCCAACAGGTCATTCAACTCCCAGTCCTGCAACTTCCTTCTGAACTGTGGGGTCCAGGAGTTGTCTTGCCAATACTGAGAAATAATGGATTCCTGATTGTTGGCAATTTGAAAAAGGGTTGGTAATTCATCTTTCAGACTCTCTGCCCCTAACCGCATGTCTTTCCAGAAAGAGATACGATTTTCATTACCCAGCATAAGTGAAAACTTGAGTTGGAACTCCCCCCATAGCTTTGAAATGTGTTTCCAGGGACCCAAGCCATGGGGTTCTTTACTTTGGCTTGTGCACCAGTTGCTTTCCAACCCATATTTTGCCTGTACTACAACTTTCCATAGCCCAGGATTGTCTATGTTGCATCTCCAATGCCATTTCATTAGCAAACTCTTGTTGTGCAAGAGTAAATCTTTGATCCCTAGCCCAACATGTCTCTTAGGCAGAATGACTTTTGGCCATTTAACCAGATGATATTTGTGTGTGTCACTGTTACCTTCCCATAAAAATCTCTTCTTAACTGATCAGGTATTTCCTGAATCTTAGTTGGTAATGGAAATAGGGACATGAGGTAGGTAGGGATGCTGTCCAACACACTATTGATGAGTGTAGGTCTGCCACCAAAAGAGAGATTGCATTTTCTAGGAGGCCAATTTCCTTTCAATATTTTTCAATCACTGTCTCAAATATTCAAAGACTTGTACCTAGCTCCCAGTGGAAGTCCCAAGTATGATGTAGGGAAGTACCCACTTTGCAGCACATAACTTTTGCTAGCTCCTCCAAGTTTGGAACTGTATTTATCGGGTATATGGTACTTTTCAGCATATTCATATGAAGGCTAGAGCTTTGAAGATCAATAAAGTGACATTGAGATACCGGACTTGTGCTTTATCAGCTCCATAAAAAATTACTGTGTCATCTGCATAGAGAAGGTGGGATACTGTACACAGTTGCCATCCGTGTTCCCCACTTTAAACCTTCCATCCAGTGAAGTTGATTAGCTTTGTGTAAAATTTTACCAAGCCCTTCTATAGCAAGGATGAATAAGAAGGGTGAAAGAGGATCTTCCTGTCTAAGACCTTTTTGGGGAGAGAAAAAACCAACAGGTCCACCATCAATTAGAATTAAGTACTTGACTGTGGTGATACAGAATTTGATACATCTAATCCAGCATTCCCCAAATCCCATCTGCCTGAGTATGTTGATCAAGTATGCCCAATTAAGCCAAGTCAAAAGCCTTCTCGATGTCAAGTTTGAAAAGTAGACCAGGTTTCCCAGACTTCCTCTTCCAGTCTAAAGTCTCATTAGCTATTACGGCTGCATTAGTGATCTGCCTTATTTTGATGAAGGCATTTTGGTGTCCTGAAACAAGTTTCCCTATCACTCTTTTTAGTCTTTCATCTAGGATCTTAGAGGCAATTTTGTAAACTCGGCTAATCAAGTTGATTGGTCTGTAATCCCTCAACCAGCAGCTCCTTTCTTTCTAGGGATTAGAGTTATAAATGAGGCATTGCAAGATTTGGTCAGACTTCCGTTATGATGAAAGTGCTGGAGGTCTCCCATGATATCATTTTTTATGACCACCCAAGCTTTCTGGAAAAAAGCCATAGTATAGCCATTTGGGCCTGGAGCTTTATCAGGAGCACTAGCTTTAATAATGGCTAGAACTTCTTCTTCTTCAAATGGTCTTTCCAGGCCCTCTCTCTGCCGTCGTTAGTGTTGCAATATCTTCCAACCTTATTGAAGGTCTCCAACTTTCATTTTCAGTGTATAGATTTTGATAGAAGTCTAAAATTTCAGTTCTGATTAAAGCTTTGTCTTCAATGAATCACTTCTCCAATTCTGAGTGTATCAATGCAGGTAGATCTTCTATTGGAGTTGGCAGCCTTTTGAAAGAACTTGGTGTTCCTGGTTCTTTGAGCCAAAACCATCTTGACTTCTGCCTCCAAGAGACTTTTTCTGCTTTAGCCAATTGTTGTATCTCCATTTGCAGTCTCAGAGAAGTGGAATTTTCCTCCATAGATATAGCTCTACCTTCGGAATATTTCTGCAATAATGAAAGCCCCTCCAAGGTTCTTGCCCTTCTGGTTGCTATTTTACCAAATTCTTCTTTGTTCCAAATTGAGAGATCTTTTTTAAGAAGCTTCAATTTGGTCACCAGAATAAAGTCAGGATTGCTGTTGACTTCATAGCTTTGCCACCAAGTCTTGGTCTTTTCCAAGAAACCATTAGAATCTAACCACATGTTCTCGAACTTAAATGTATGATGGAGTTGAATCCCATCCCCACTTTCCAGCATTAACGGAGAATGATCCGATATGAGTTTTGGGAGGGCAACCTGTTTAATCTTTTGAAAAGTGTCATTCCACTTAGATGATACTAGAAATCTGTCTATCCTTGAGGCTTGGATTAACTCCTCCCCTCTATGCCAGGTGTAGTGAGACCCTTGTAGTGGAAGATCAACTAAGCAAAGATCTTGTATGATATTTGAGAATCCTGTATTGTGTCTTTCGCTTTCAAACCTACACATTGAAAACACCTCCAATCACCCATTGTCTATCCCAGATTCCTCTGACAGGCCCCAATTCATGCCATAACTCTTCTCTTTCCCAGTTCGCGTGTGGCCCGTACACTTCTGTAAAGCAAAATTTGAAATTTTCAATGTTGCTTTCCAGCGAACTTGAAATAGAGTGGATTCCCTGGGAGTTTCAATGCACTTCCACAATCTTTTGTCCCACATAATAACTGGACCTGAAACAATGTGTATTGCTACTTGATTTTCACATTTCAATTTCATGGATAATAGAATGAAGTGGTTGATCTCTGTATCTGATGTAGGCAGGATTCCAGTTCCATTTGTCTGAACCACATCAACTTTGTTTCTTTGGAACAAGTACAAGATATTTTTTTTTTCTTGCTTTTGTGAGGTTAAGAAGAAAAAGAAGATTTTTTTCTTGGAAGGAAGTTTTTTTTTTTTTTTCAGTTTTATAAATTGAAACAGAGAAAGTGAAGGAACTTTTGGCCAGGGGGAACATCTTTTGGCAGAAAAAGAATTAAAGGAAGAATTATTCAGAGGTAGGTAAAAAGAATACCGGGAGTAGGGAGTCAAACCCTTGCTGATAAAAGAATCTTTGAGGTTGGGAGAACAAATTTTTAGAGTAGGGAAGCAGGAAAAAGTGACAAGGCCCTGCATCCTTCAAGGGAGGCGACTACTTTTATTGAAGTGAAGTGCAATTTTTAGAAAAGACCAAAACAAATAGAGACAATATATATAAATAGAAATTCAAATTAAAAACTATAAAGTAGATACTACAAAATCCTCCATAGACCAGGACAAAAATCAATAACATATAACATCACTATTAAGTAAAAAATACTTAGCAATGTTTTACGGTATGCCTAGGACTACGTATCTGAATCATGAGTATCATAGTATGGGGCCTAACATCGGATAAACCTAGAATTGAAAGGTTTGGCTTTGATACCTTGTAAAAGGTGAGAAAGGAAAGATGTTGGGAATTGCTTGATTATTCTGTCAAACATGTTGGGTTTTAAAAAGTGTTTACAAGTAATCCTGAAAAGGAAAGGATAGTATGCTAGTAATCCTAAAAGTTGAGGAAAGTAGTTATTAACAATTCCTATGCCTATTACTCAATTATAGGGGTTCTATGCCTTTCCTATAAATTCATGGAATGGGATCTTGCTATATTAATAATTTCTTAACAATATATTAGAGTAGAGCTATCAAAATGGGCTTGGCTGTGAGGTCGGCACAACCCAACCCATTAGTTGGGTGAGGTTGAGCTAGGATTGTCAATTTCTGCCTCAATCCCTAAAGATAAGATAGCTCATGAGGTGAGAATTGTCTAAGACCTTATTACTTCATCCACAATCAACACGGGACTCTTAATTTGTCCCATTCATTCTAAACCTTTTTCCCCGACAGGCTGCCATTAGACCGTTTTTTAAAGGAATATGGCGAACATGTCTTATTAATATATGTATTTCTAAAGTTGGTTGAGCATGATTTACTAAGTACCTATGTCAAAAAATGAACTATCTTATTCGTTCCTTTTTTCTTTTGGTTGTAGCAATGGAAGTACAACAACAATAACATATCCAGTGAAATCTCCTAAGTGGGGTCTGAGGAGGGTAAAATATATGCAGGCCTAACCACTACCTCATAGAGATAGAGAGACCGTTTTCGGAAGACCCTCAACTCAAATATATCAACCCCAAAAGCAGAAAATACTAGATATAAAAACGACTATAGTGGAAAGCAATTGAAAACTCATAAATACAATAAAAGTAGCAAAATAAATGACGGCCAATAACAACACAATATATAAAGACACGATTAATCCTACTATATCACAAGGCTGAACATCATCCTACCCAGACTGGCCTACTAACCTTCTACCCTGATACGCGACCTCCATTATTTTCTATCTAAGGTCATGTTGTCGGCGATATGAAGCTGTGCCATATCCTGTCTAATCAACCACCCCCACCCAAAAAAAAAAACCCTTGAATAGCATTACTGGTGGCAGCTGACCAACTGCATAGAACTTTTCTGAATGAAAAAGTTGAGGGCTAGCCCATGGCCTGCTATGGGCTTGGGGTGGGGTAGCATGTTGAGAGTACTTTCACATGAAAGGAAGGAGGGTTAAGCTGTTCATTTCTGTGTCCTGCTAGGCCTGGTTCAGGTGTTGAGTCTATATAAGAGTACTGAATTTTTGTTGGTTTCTTGGACGCGCCTTTCTTACTTTCACTCTCGCAAAGGTCGCACAAGAGTGTTAAGGCTTGCAAAGCTGTGGAATTTTTTAAATTTGTTTTGGTCTTCTCCTTTTATTTAGAAACTTTATATTAGTCAAAATAGGAAACAATAAAAATGCCTAGCAGTTTTTTCTTTAGATAAGTAGATTTAAGGCTAATTCTAATAATTTGACGATTTAATCTTTTTCCTTCTAGTTTTTTGGCTTTCTTTCTTCCACATTATTATTGATCATTATTACTGTACAAATTTGGCTCAATTTTGGTGCATCTTGTGACTGTATTTCCGTAGAGCTTACTGTGATAACATGAGGTCTCAAAACTGATTCTTTTCTTTTCTTGCTTCATTTCAGCAATACATCCGTCAGCTTGAAGCATCACTTCAGGAAGAAATGTCTCGGCATGCCCCACTCTATGGAGCTGGCTTGGAAGCTTTATCAATGAATGAGTTGGAGACATTGTCACGGATTCATGAAGAAGGACTCAGACAGATCCATGTTATCCAACAGCGCAATGGAAGTCCAGCTGGTAGTCCTCTAGTAAGCCCCCACAATCTTCCACCCACTCATGCGTTGTTTCCTGCTCCTCCACCAATGGCTGTTGGACTGCCCCCATCCCTTGTTCCAAATGGTGTTGGGATCCACAGCAATGGGCATGCAAATGGTTCAATTGGGCCCTGGTTCAATCATTCTTGAATCTAGGTCTAGGATGACCCATGTTATGATCCAAGGTGTTTAGGTGTCTCATCCTCCAGCCTTGGAGCTTGGTCGGAGAGCAATGTGTAGGCAGTCGTTTCGGTTTTTTTTTTTGGTTCAAGTTATCTTGGCATAGGCTGGTTGCACTGTGGGGGAAAAATGGTAATCCAATAGGCATCAACAGTTCAAATGGCACATCCATTCATGGTTTTAACTTTTTCATCAAATCAATTAAAATGCATTAGAAAGTTTTGATTACAGTTCGTCTCGTATTCTCAGAAACTCTCGATGATCCTCATTCGTGCCTATCAAAATAATTGGAAAAAGTCCGGCAGATACTCTTGTTATTTTTAATTTGCATACGCTTATAGGGTTTTAGTCTTACGGTTGACCTCCTTTCCTTCTTTGCTCCTGTGCCTATCTATGAATTAATGTGTCTATGGTCTACGTTGCATTTTCCTTTTTTCGCGTGTCTCAACTTTCCAGATTGTACTATTTGGGTCGATCTGTTTCCTGAACTTACAAATTAGGAGGTGTTAGGTATGGAAGAAAATAGTTTTCAATTTTGTCATGCATTTTTTCTGAAAAAACTACTTTAAAATATGAGGAAAATGACTTTCTTACCGGAAGTACATAACAAGTTTCATAAATGATATGTCAACAAATCTCATTTTTATCCCTACTCTTGTACCCGTAGTCTTCATCCTTGCCGCAGCTCCATCTCCTAGAGCATTTATGTAGATTATATACTAGGATAATATTTTTTGCTTATTATAGAAAACATAGTAGGTAAAAAGTTTTTGCTTTAGACCTCGAGGTTAAACGAATAGCACCTGACTCTTTACGTAACCCAAGCATTATGAATGTCACCAAATTATTTTTGTATTGTAAGTCATTCAACTTTATCTAAGCATCACAAAATGTTTTTAGGAGGAAACAAAAGAGATATTTTAATGATATTTATGCAGAATTTATCGACATGTTTGTTACATAATATCATAATTTAGTAGCTATACGTGAAACTAGTACAAAGTTGAGTGATTCCCTAATTAAGTAGAATAATTTAGTGACTTAATGAAATTGAAGCAAAGTTTGAGTGTTGTTTTAGTTATAAAAAATAATTTAGGAACTTAATAAAAGTTGAGGGCCCATATATGTAAAACTACCCTAGTGTTGTCACTTGACTAAATAGAAATATCATTTGTGTATTGTTTTCGTTGTCAACTTTCAAGCATGTTAGATTAGGCCTGTTCAAAACTTGGTTTGTTTCGATTTTGGTTATTGGCGGTTTGAAATTTTAAATTTTGATTTTCTTAAAATTTGCTTCAAAATCGATCTATTCTAGGTCTAGTTTGATTTATCTTTTATTATTTCAATTTTGGTTATTGGCGATTTGTTTGATTTTGAAATTTCAACAAGCAACTATTTTCATTACAATTTAGATCAAACATAACCAAAAGTAATGATATTTTAGAATTGCAGCTTAAATAATCAAGACATTAACCGAAAGATTATATAAACTTACAAGCTATAATATCATATAAATGACGAAAGCTTGGCAACTTGCGCAAGCACACAAATAATCCAACAGCCATAAGTCAACATCCAACAATACATTACACATATCAAAACAATCCAACATATTGCAACTTGCAATCAACTAAACTAGTAAAACAATACAGTTTGCATTAGTGTAATAGACATTTAGACGTTGCAATAGTTGTGATACAACCACTAAAATTTAGCAGTACAGACATAAAGTAGCAGTACAGGTCCAAGAATGTAACTCTTGACTACCTAGTTTTGCACTAAAGAAAAGCTCTGAAAATTTCTAGTATCCAGATTTCAGTATTAATATTTGTTAAGTTCCAGGAAATTATACCATAAATTGAGCAGCCACAATGGCTCAAAACGCAAAAGTTTTATTTTGTAATAAATATAGAACAGCAGGCAGCAAAAGCAACAAGACGTGCCTGACAGTAAGTAACAATCATCTCCTTTCAAACCAACAAGTAGCCATCTTACTAAGCATGACCTGAAAGGAAAAGGCAAACATCAAAATTACAAGTTTTCTAAAATAGTGTAATACTGAAAAAGTAGAAAACCAACATCAGCCAATCTCAGCCTCAAAACTGATTCACCAACTTAGCTGGCCAACACAAGATCCAACCATTGCTAGGAAGAATAATAAAACAAGAAATCTAACACACAAACATATCGAAACTACCCACAAAATAGCAAATATAGCTGGAAATGGATTATTCCATCTACTTGACAATTTACAATACTGAAAGCAGATACAAAAAAAAAAAGAAAAAAAAAAACTGAAAATGGAAAATGAAAATTGATAGCAGAAGCAAAAAATGAATGCTGAAAGCAGATTTAAAAAACAGATCTCAGAAGCTTTTCGAAAAACAGATTCAAATTGATTTTAGAATACTTACAAGTTGAGAGATATTTTGAAACGTGCAACTATATGTATGATGACTCACTTCCGGTATAAACATGACAGGATATGATAACAATAATCTAGACATTAAAAACATGAAAAATTTCAGAACATTAGAATCTTACCAAGTTCAAGTTGCTTGGGTTTATCCAAATCCTCCTCAATTCTAATTGGAGTTGATTTATTACAAAGTCAATCTTGAGAACACACAAGCATTTTCACTAATAAGAAGTCAACGAACTCCTAAGTAGATCGTGTATACACCATTCAATACTAATAACAGATTCAGATGCCACAGTAGAGATGAAAAAGGCTAACACATCACTACCATCTTACTAAGACTACAAAATCTAGGTGAATTCACCTTCTGATAATAAAATATCAAACTCAACTGTCACGACCCCATTTCTCAGCCGTGACGGCGCCTACCCAACCCACAGGTAGGTAAGTCTATCCCTGAGCATAGAATCATAGGCAACATGGGCTATCCAGAGGAAGACAACCACAATAAGTGAAAGCTGCCACAATAAGGATAAGAAATACAAAATACCAAAGAAAATAACATACCGAAATCCACCCCAAGACCTGACATCAATACCCCAAGACCTGACATCAATCGGTATTCAAAGGTTCTAATACATAAAATAAGGGTACAAGGCTTCTTCAAAATACAAATAAGAGTAATCTCTGAATACAAAATAAAGATAAGTCCAAATACAATGAGATGAAAATCAACAACTCCAGACGCCAAGACCATAATCTCCGAAACCCTTAGTGTGCTCTGCAGGAAAGGAAGTCCCCTTCAACAACGGGGACTTGCACTACAATCTACAAGGGGAAGAAGTGTAGTATGAGTACCAAACAAATCGTACTCAGCAAGCATATGTCAACTGAGCTCCATAGATAAAACAAGTATAAACAACATGAAATAAGGTAAACATATAACACAAATAATGGAATAATAGCCTATATAACACCAAATCAAGTGTATGAGGTGATAAGGAGAAGAGAAGAATGTACCTGGGAGAATCAGGCCTACCATCTTCTGGCATGAAGGAAAGGCTAAAGAATCTACTCAACAAGGGAACAGGTGGCCAAAAACACTAAGGGTCTAATAAAAACCGAGAGCTTAGGGACTAGACCGACCCAACCTAAAAGGATACATATTCAATATGAGGGAATAAGTTATTACACAACAAAATAAAACACGCAAAAGCAAGTATAGACAAACAATAACCAATTGACATCCCATCCCACCGGCGGTACAATCAACTAACAAAAACCTGATCGGCACCAGGGGACCAAACAACAAATAATATACTAGTGATGACGATGCATGTGAATGCAATGCATGATATCTCTCTGCCACGTTATAACCATAAGTGCCGTACGACGTACCCTAGCCCAGCTAGCAAGGTAGAACCCATGGTCCTCCATCCAATATAATATCTCGTCGGTTAGGAGTTCCATAAGGGTCGACTTATCATAATCAAGGCCTAAGTTAGTGATACTGGAGGAATAGTAGTATCCATAATGTAAAATGGGCGTTGACGTGACGGCTAGTCAAATCATAAAAACTAAGATCATCCCAGATGCCTCCCATAATCGCAGGTAGAAAGGAGAACGTCCCCGACACCTCGAAAGTATTACGTCTAGAAAAACATGTGATCCAAGTGGTACAAATCCCAATAAAAAGCTAGTTAAGAAAACCATTAGATCTCTACCATGTAAAGCCAATATGAATCAACGCTATATCAGTGGTATGAAAACCATTTCCTCATTCTCTCTTAGTGCATAAGTGATGAGTCAATGCATGACTAGGATCGCATCACAAAAATAGTATGAATGAGCAACCAATACAATGCATGCCATCTAAGTATCCAAACAAATCACACAAAAACTAGGGAAGCAAACCGCTACCACTATAGAGGCGAAGGTTGAGAAAACTAACCGGGGGTCCAACTGCTCCAAATCACGACCTTGGGCCCAATAACAGACAACAATCTATCTATACTACCTTAAAAGCATCAACTTACTAACTTTAAAATTAAATTACGTAAATACCATTGTCTTAGCCTAATTAATATAAATTATCTTTTTTAGCCCCAAGGGTTGTAGATTTCCAAGAGTCACCAATGACTTCTCAACAGACATTACGCCACTACAAATTTCAGAACAGACATAACTCTTTTACACCCTGCTACAAATTTCACAATTCATGCTACTTTAACCCAACACAATCTGTACGCATCATGCTTTCTAGCCATTCAAGTATTATCACGGTCAAAGCGCTTCTCTTTTCCAATCAATCTTTATAACGTCTACCACATATTAAAAGCAGTTGCACTTGATCGATGCGTACGGGGTTATTAATCTATACCAAATAATTTTGTTGGTTGATAGGATTTTTTGTGCGTATGTTTTTCCCATTTCGTCAATCATTGTTGCAGGTGTACTTCAATTTGGTTTTTACGTCACCAAATGCCGTGGAGCAGAAAGTATTGTGCAACAAGAAGTGTAACACTGGTTCTCTACTGACCGTTCCATCACGCTAGTTCTACACTGTCATGATAAGTCTATTAAAAGATTACTTTCAGATTGATGCTTCTTGAATCATTGATCTGTTAGTTTTTTGACAACCTATCATAATTACAAGTTCTTTCAATACAAAATAAATTATTTGTTGTCTAAAGTCCAGTTTGGCTTACAATGGAAGAGGAAGATATAGACATGTATGCTAGATCGATCTTAATTCATTAATGACCAAAGCAACATACACAACCAGATTATAAATTGCTTCCTAGAAAGTAAAATGTCTACCATGGTATTACATCGACAATCTTTTGTACTTAAATATATATATATATATATATCATATTTTATGGACTAAAATTATACTAATTAACTAATTTCTTTTCTTTGTCATTTCTTTCCTCCCGGTTTATATAATTTTTTCGTTTCTTATTATTCCATTTTAATATTTGTTTGTTAACCCTGTTTTTTACAAATTTTATTGCATCAAGGATCTGCATGTTCTTGTGAATTCACTATTAATTACAAACTTCATTTATCTCATTATTCAAATTCAAATATGCTTTCCTATGTTAAATTTACATGTGTTTAGTGCTTAAGGTTATAATAAGTTGCCATTTAAATATAACTTATGATATTTGGAAAACAAGTCGTATTAACCTATTCGGACTTGTTTGAGTTGGTCATGGATAGCCAGTATGCGACAATTTTCATTGTCTTGAATCTTTTATTTATCCAAAAAGGTAAATTAAAGATAAAGTAATATAAAATAGTTTGACCAATATATTCAGAAAAAATGATTAATATCACCTCTCAACGATTGTGTAGATCGAATTTTATTTGTGAACTCGATGTCCAAAAAAAAATCACTATACCTCGCATATTTAACACTTTAGTTATAAAGAAGTCATAATATTCTTCTTGCTAAAAATATCAAAGATAAAGTATGTTATAGATGATAGTATAATTGTGGTAATTGTAACATAGAAAGCGTTAATTATGAAAGGAGCTGAATCATATGTATCTAATTACATTTTAATTGTTCAATACCTTTGTAAGTTCAGATAATATCTAATGACTACTTCTCTTGACCTTATTAAATAAACCATCATATGTAATAATATTGATATTATTTTATAAAACTATATACAACTTAACTGGATATACACGTGCAAGGCACGTGCGAAAAAACTAATATATATATATCTCCAATGGAAACATCATGGATCATAAGCTAAGGATACAACTGAGGAGTTCCAAGCGGCTAAAAACAAACAAGGAGGTGAGATCTATCTCAATAATCATTAAATGAATCTATAGCTAGAACAAGCCTCTTAAATCTCAGAATCTAACACAAGGTACATCACCCAACAATAAGCCTTTAATCTCCAACCCAGAACAAAGTACAAATAAGTCAAATCTATGGCCACGACGGGCCTCTAAGGTCTCGGGCACTTGCTCAAGGCGTACCATCACCAACATGGTCTACTGGAATCCACAAGTATATATACCAAGGCACTAGGGTTCTATAACAAGCAACAACGGCTCAAAACTCTAAGGTCGCCCACATGATCCTTAAATAGGACAAATCACTCCATACCAAGGCATAACACAACTATAGGGTCTTTAAAAGTCTATCCTAGTCTAAGGCTCGATCAAATATCATGAGAATATATAAGAAGGAATGGAAAGAAAAGAGATACAAGGAAAATACAATCCAAATTATCATGAAATATATACTAGACATCATCCAGAAAAGCTTAGTCAAAACGGGGATCACTGCCTACCTAAAAGACGATGCGCGCTTAAAATCCATTCCACAATAGCTATCTATGTTCAAATCACCTCCAAATGCCATCACACTATCAAATTATTGGCCTATACATCAATATAAGTGTTTTGACACCAAGAACATAATTTTAGGATCCACACCCAAAATCAGGTCAAAAATAGAATTGTGGGACCCGCGATGGAAATCTCGAAATCAACTCCGAAAAAATATTATAAATATAAGAGAAAACATAATCCCAAGATGGGGCACAATTCAAAGCTTAGAACGAAAGAATTCGAATCATGCAGTAAAGCTTAATTAAAGGAGAATTTCAAGAAAAGGACAACTCTTATTGGGCAGAAATTACCTCAAAGCGATAACCTTTACGCTATCCCAAAACACTCCAACAGTATCCACGATCGACATAAACGTAAGGAACTTTGAATTGTCCAAAATGGAGCTCTATAGCTCAAGGAATCAAAACAAACCATTTAGAGCTTTCATAGATACATGACAACAAATATAACAACGAATTTACCTCCAACGAAGCTCCCAACACACTTTTCGGCCAGACCACCATGTTTCCATGGAAAACCTTACAATTTGGACTCTTGATCGCTATAATTGGACCTATGTTGGTCAAGTAATCACTTTCCAAAGTTTCTCAAAAACTCAACCCGAAAATAGCATAGGACAACAGTTAAAATGCCAAATTCACCTCAAACAGAGCTTCCAAATCACTTTCCAAGCTTACCAATGTGTTCCTTTCAAAAATCCTTACAAGATAGAGCTTGGAATTACTCAATTTGGACTTTTAGAACTTAAGAAATCCAATTTTCAAGAAATGGATTTAAATCCCAACGATGTTCACAAAAGCAGCCAAATGATTGCAAAAATGGACATCCAAAAGCGGCCAAAGGTTCATAAAAGTGAACCTCACCTACGAGGCACTTGTCACAAAAAGGGCTAAATGTTCGCACACGCGGACATCGCAAAAGCGGCCAAATTTTTGCAAAAGCGGACATAAAAAAAGCGGCCAAATGTTCTCAAAAGAGGACATTACAAAAGAGGCCAAATGTTTGCAAAAGTGGACATCGCAAAAAGGGCCAAATTTTTGCAAAAGCGGTTGCACCAGAATCAACAATGGCTAAACTTTGATTTTGATTCTCTAGACTCATTCGAAGTCCCTAAAACACAAACCATGTATGAAATCTCATTGGAAACAATATTTCAGACTCAACAATACAGTAAAAGTTCCTAACGAAGATTGTTTCAACAAAAAGTGGGTCCCATACCTGTAATAACCCAAGCTTAGGGCCTAGTCATCACACAGTGAATGATACACCCATAGGTACCTCACCCAAACCTTCTTAGCATATCAAGCATTCATAAGCATAAACTCATACAGTTGCAAAAGTAAACGAGATAGGGTCTAAGGGATATCATTTGAATTAAAAATATCATCTTAAAATATACATAGTGTCCATAAACATTCCATCTAGAACGTGAATAAATGGGAACCGATAAACCATTGGTTCCCTCAAATAATAAAGATTCCAAATTTGAACATATTGATATAATAGTTTCCCATGTTTATATATTCTTTCTATACCTATATTTTCCCTCGCCATCTAGGTTTGTATTAGGTTTATGTTCATGTGCATGGCATGCCCGCATACTTAGTGCATTATATGTGCTAACTCATACTCTTTGTCTATATGATCTAACTATGTAGGGACCAGAGATGACATTCATCTACCGTTGGACGCTTAGTTGAGATCTCAAACTTGTTACTTGTGGTGATCCCTATACTTCAAGGGTAAACCCCACCTCCTTCTAGCTTATATTTTTATTATGTCTCATCTATATTGTGACTTGAGGGTGAGCCCAGGTTATGTTGAGGCCCCGTCTTATTCTATGTATAGGCATTGTTGGACATGTCAGATTTTATTTTACTGTACTATGTGCTTATTTGAGATGCTATAACTATCTACACTTATTTATGGTTATTTATGCTTTGATTGTGATTTTGCCTATGCTATTGTGATTTGTTGGATAGGAATGTGCCTATGTGGAAAGTCCCTTTCCCCTTCTTTCCCCCCATAGCTTGAGTCATACTTACCCGCCCTTTAGAACGTAACTGCTACCTGCTATGTGATTCGTGCTTATCCTATTTCAAACGACATCCCCATACCTTGAGTCCAAAGCCTTGGAATCCCTTAGATTTATGTCTTATTTATTATGTTATTCGCTTCCAAACTGATGATGTGTGTGATGGTGCTAATATGTCTTGATCGAGGACTCTCGGGTTCTCTTTAGCCATGTCACATCTAGGCCCTACCGTTAGGTCATGACAAAGATGGTATCACTATAACAACCCAAAAGTTTTTGAAATCTCCTAGTGATTGGAATTATATGATGTACTATAAGTCATGGTTGAGTTTTGGTAGCCACGGGTTGAGTTTAAGTGGCCGAATGCAAATTGGGC
>JBCEWC010006469.1:817-22990 GCA_038996855.1 Solanum aculeatissimum
ATGAGCTAGGCAAGAGGCCTAGGTGGTCCGACGGGGTTGAAAATGGGTTGGTAGGATATTATGGGCCAAGAAACAAGAAATAAGTGATTTTGATAGTTTTTCATGGGTGTTAGCCCACGGTTCCTGGTGCTGCCTAGGGCTCGGGGCTAATTATTTTGAAATATTATATCTAGGGGTCCGTAATGAGCCAGGAAAGAGGCCCCGATGGGTTTGGATATGGCTTGATAGGATTTTATGGGTCACCGAATAGAAAATAGGTGATTTTGGCCGTTTTTCATGAGTGTTAGCCCACAGTTCCTAGCGCTGCCTGGGGCTCGAGGCCAACTTTCCAAAATATTTGTATCGAGGGGTCCGTAGTGGGTCAAGCAAGAGGCGTAGGTAGCCCGACGGGGTTAGAGATGGCCTGGTAGGATTTTATGGGCTAAGGAATAGTAAATAGGCAATTTTTGCAGTTTTTGTGAAAGTTAGACCACAATTCCTTGCGCTTCCCGGAGCTTGGGGCCAACTTTCTTTAAAATTTATATCGAGGGGTCCGTAACAAGCCAGGAAAGAGGCCAAGGTGGCCCGGTGGGGCTAGATATGGGCTTGTATGATTTTATGCGCCAAGGAACAGGAAATAGACAATTTCGACAGCTTTCGTAGGTGTTAGACCATAGTTCCTGGCGCTTCCTGGGGATCGGGGCCAACTTTCCCAAAAATATTTATCGAGGATTCCGTAATGAGTCAAGCAAAAGGCCTAGGTGTCCTGGTGGGGTTGGAGATGAGCCGGTAGGATTTTATGGGCCAAGGAACAGGAAACAAGTGATTTTGACAGTTTTTCATGGGTCTTAGTCCCTGACGCTTCCTGTGACTCGGGGCCAACTTTCCCAAAATATTATATCGAGTGGTACGTGATGATCCAGGCAAGAGGTCCAAGTGGCCCGATGGTGTTGGAGATTTCCTGGTAGGATTTTATGGGCCAAGGAACATAAAACAGACAATTTGACATATTTTTTGTGGGTGTTAGCCCACGATTCTTGGTGCTGCCCCGGGCCAACTTTCATAAAAAATTATACCAAGGGGTCCGTAACGAGCCAGGCAAGGGCCCCAGTGGCTCGATGGGGTTATTGATGGTCTGGTAGGAGTTTTTTCCCCAAAGATTAGGAAATAGGAAATTTTGACAGTTTTTTATAGGTGTTAGCCTACAATTCTTGGCATTGCCCGAGGCTCGGGGCACACTTTCCAAAATTATTATACCGAGGGGTTCGTAATGAGCGAGGCAAGAGGCCCAGGTGGCATAGTGGTGTTTGAAATGGCTCGGTAGGATTTTATGGGCCAAGGAATAGGAAACAGATGATTTCTGTAGTTTTTCGTAGGTGTTAGCACACGGTTCCTGGCGCTTCCTGGGGCTCGTGGCCAACTTTCTTGAAAATTTATACCGAGGGATCCATAACGAGTCAGTCCAGGGTCCCAAGTGGCCTGGCGAGGTTGGAGATGACCTGGTATGATTTTATGGTCCAAGAAAAAGGAAACAGGCAATTTCAACTATTTTTCGTGGGTATTAGCCCACGGTTCTTTGCGCTGCCCGAGACTCGGGGCCAATATTCCCAAAATATTATACCGAGGGGTCCGTATTGAGTCAGTCAAGAGGCTCAAGTGGCCCGACAGAGTTGTACATGACCTGGTAGGATTTTATAGGCAAAGGAAAAAAGAAATAGACAATTTTGACAGTTTTTTGTGGGTGTTAGTCCACGGTTCATTGTGCTGCTCAGGGCCTATTTTCTCTAAAATTTTGTGCCGAGGGGTCCGTAATCGGCCAAGCAAGAGGCACAGGTGGCTCGGCAGGGTTGAAGATGACCTTGTAGGATTTTATGGGCCAAGGAACAGGAAACAGGCGATTTCATCCATTTTCGTGTGTGTTAGCTCACGGTTCCTAGCGCTGCCCGGGTCTCGGGGTTAACTTTCCCAAAATATTATACCAAGGGGTCCGTAACGAGCCAGGCAAGAGACCCTGGTGGCCCGACGAGGTTGGAGATGGCTTGGTAGGATTTTATGGGCCAAGGAAAAGGAAACAAATGATTTCAACTATTTTTCGTGGATGTTAGCCCACAGTTCCTAGCGCTTCTCGGGGCTCCGGGCCAACTTTCTCAAATCTTTGTACCGAGGGGTCCATAATGAGTCAGGCAAAAGGCATAGGTGGCCCGGATGGGTTGGAGATATCCTGGTAAGATTTTACGGGCCAAGGAATAGGAAAAAGTTGATTTCGACAGTTTTTCATGGGTGTTAGCCCACAGTTCCTGGTGTTTCTCGGGGCTCGGGGCCAACTTTCCCAAAAGTTTATAACAAGGGGTCCGTAACAAGCCAGACAAGAGGCCAAGGTGGCCCGGTGGGGTTGGAGATAACCTAGTAGGATTTTTTGGGCCATGGAATATGAAACAACGATTTCGGTGGTGTTTTGTGGGTGTTACACCATGGTTCCTGGCACTTCCCGGGGCTCGAGGCCATCTTTCCCAAAATATTATACCAAGGGATCTGTAACGAGTCAGGCAAGAGGCCTAGGTGGCTCAACGGGGTCGGAGATGGCTTGGTAGGATTTTATGGGCCAAGGAATAGAAAATAAGCTATTTTAGCAGTTTTTTGTGGGTGTTAGCCCATCAGTTCTTGGTGTTGCCGAGGGCTCAAGGCCAACATTCCTAAAATATTATATCGAGGGATCCGTAATGAGTCAGGAAAGAGGCCCAGGTGGCCTCATGGGGTTGGAGATGGCTTGGTAGGATTTTATGGGCAAAGAAACAGGAAATAGACAATTTCTAGAGTTTTTTGTGGGTGTTAGTCCACGGTACTAGCACTTCCTGGGGCTTGGGGCCAACTTTCTCAAAATATTATACCAAGGGATCCGTAAAGAACCAAGTAAGTGTCCCAGGTGGCCTGGCGGGATTAGAGATGACCCGGTAGGATTTTACTGGTGAAAGAACAAGAAATAGGCAATTTCAGTAGTTTTTCGTGGGTGTTAGACCACGGTTTCTGGCGCTTCCCGGGGCTCGGGGGAAACTTTCCTGGAAAATTATACCCAAGGGTACGTAACGAGCCAAGCAAGAGTCCCAGGTGGCGTGACAGGGTTGGAGATGGTCTGGTAGAATTTTTTGGGCCATGAAATAGGAAACAAACGATTTCAACAGTTTTTTGTAGGTGTTACACCACGGTTTCGGGCACTGCCCGGGGCCTACTTTCCTAAAAAATTATACCGAGAGGTACATAACGAGCTAAGCAAGAGGCCCAGGTGGCACGGGGGGGTTGGAGATGGTCTGGTAGGATTTTATGGGCCAAGGAGCAGGAAACAGGCGATTTCAATAGTTTTTCATGGGTGTTAACCCACAGTTCTTGGCGCTGCCTGGGTTTCAAGGATATCTTCCTCGAAAAATTATACCGAGGGGCCCGTAATGAGCCAAGTAATAAGCCCATGTGGCCCGGCGGGTTGGAGATGGCCTGTAGGATTTTATGGGCCAAGGAACTATAAACAAATGATTTTAGTAGTTTTTCATGGGTGTTAACCCACGATTCCTGGCGCTACCCATGACTTAGGGCAAACTTTTCAGAAAAATTACACTGAGGGGTTCTTAACGAGCCAGGCAAGAGGCCCAAGTGGTCGGGCAGAGTTGGAGATGACATGGTAGGATTTTATGGGCCAAGGATTTAGAAATAGGTGATTTTGGCAACTTTTGTGGGTGTTAACCCACAGTTCCTGGCACTGCCCGGGGCTCGAGGCCAACTTTCCCAAAACTTTATACCGAGGGGTCCGTAATGGGTGAGGCAGGAGGCGCAGGTGGCCCTGCGGGGTTGGAGATGGTCTGATGGGATTTTATGGGCCAAGGAATAGGAAACAGACGATTTTAGCAATTTTTTGTGGGTTTTAGACCACAATTTCTTATGTTGCCCGGGGCTCGAGAACAACTTTTTCAAAAATTTATATTGAAGGGTACGTAACGAGCCAAGCAAGAGGCCCAGGTGGCACAGCGGGGTTGAAGATGGTCTGATAAGATTTCATGGGCAAGAAATAGGAAACAAGCGATTTTGACAGTTTTTCGTGGGTGTTAGACCATGGTTCCTAGTGCTTCCCGGGGCTGGGGGCCAACTTTCCCAAAATATTATACCGAGGGGTCCGTAACGAGCCAGGCAAGAGGCCCAGATGGCCTACTGGGGTTGGAGATGGCCCGGTAGGATTTTATGGGCCAAGGAACAAGAAACAAGCGATTTCAACAATTTTTCATGGGTGTTAGCCCACGGTTCCTGGCGCTTCCTGGGGTTCGGGGCTAACTTTCCCAAAATATTATACCGAGGGATACATAATGATCCAGGCTAGAGGCCCATATGGCTCGACGGTGTTGGAAATGTCTTGGTAGGATTTTATGGGCCAAGGAATAGAAAACAGGTGATTTAACATGTTTTTCGTAGGTGTTATCTCACGGTTCCTGGAGCTTCCCGAGGCCAACTTTCACAAAATATTATACCGAGGTGTCCGTAACGAGTCAGACATGGGGCCCAGATAGCCCGACAGGGTTATTGATGGCCTGGTAGGAGTTTTTACGCCAAGTATTAGGAAATAGGCAATTTCTGTAATTTTTCATAGGTGTTAGCCCACGATTCCTTGCGCTGCCCAGGGCTCGGGGCCAACTTTCTCAAAATATTATATCGAGGGGTCCATAACGAGCGAGGCAAGAGGCCCAGATAGCTTGGCGGTGTTTGAAATGGCCCGGTAGGATTTTCTAGGCCATAGAACAGGAAAAAGGTGATTTTAGTAGTTTTTCGTGGGTGTTAGCCCACAGTTCCTGGTACTTCCTAGGGCTCGAGGCCAACTTTCTTGATAATTTATACCAAGGGGTCCGTAACGAGCCAGGCAAGAGTTCCAGGTGGCCCGACAGGATTGGAGATGGCCTGGTAGGATTTTATGGGCCAAGGAAAAGGAAACAAGCAATTTTAGTAGTTTTTTGTGGGTGGCAGCCCACAATTCCTGGCGCTGTCCGAGGCTCAAGGCCAAAATTCTTGAAATATTATATCGAGGGGTCCGTAATGAGCCAGAAAAGAGGCCCAACGAGGTTGGACATGTCCTGATAGGATTTTATGGGCAAAGAAAAATGAAATAGGCAATTTCAACAATTTTTCATGGGTGTTAGCCTACGGTTCCTTGCATTTCTCGGGGCTAACTTTCCCTAAAATTTGTACCAAGGGGTCCGTAATGGGTCAGGCAAGAGGCGCAGGTTGCCTGACGGGGTTGTATATGACCTAGTAGGATTTTATGGTCCAAGGTATAGGAAATAAGTGATTTTATCAAATTTTTATCGGTGTTAGCCCACGGTTCCTAGCGCTGCCCGGGGCTGACTTTCCCAAAATATTATACTGAGGGGTCCATAACGAGCCAGGAAAGAGGCCCAAGTGGTTTGGCGGGGTTGGAGATGGCCTGGTAGGATTATATGGACAAAGGAACAGGAAATAGATGATTTCAGAACTTTTTCGTGGGTGTTAGCCCATAGTTCCTGGCGTTGCCCGGGGCTCGGGGCCAAATTTCACAAAACATTATACCGGGGGGACTGTAATGAGTCAGGAAAGAGACCCAAGTGGCCCAGCGGGGTTGAAAATTGCCTGGTAGGATTTTATAGGCCAAGGAACAGGAAACAAATGATTTCGACAATTTTTCATGGGTGTTAGCCCTTGGTTCCTGGCGCTGCTCGGGGCTCGGGGTCAACTTTCTTGAAAAATTATATCGAGGGGTCTGTAGCGAGCCAGGAAAGAGGTCCAGGTGGTCCAGCGAAGGTGGAGATGGCTTGGTAGGATTTTATGGGCCAAGAAATGAAAAGTAGGCAATTTAAGTAGTTTTTCGTGGGTGTTAGCCCAAGGTTCCTAGCGCTGCCCGGGACTCGGGGCCAACTTTCTTAAAAAATTATATTGAGGGGTCCGTAATGAGCTAGGCAAGAGGCCCTGGTAGCCTGGCGGGGTTTGAGATAGCCAGGTAGGATTTTTTGGGCAGAGAATCAGGAAACAGGCGATATCGACAGTTTTTTCATGGTTGTTAGCCCATGGTTCCTGGCGCTTCTCACGATCAACTTTCCCAAAAAATTATACCGAGGGATCCGTAACGAATCAGGCAAGAGGCCGAGGTATCCCGGCAGGGTTGGAGATGGCCTGGTAGGATTTTATTGGCCAAGGAATAGGAAACAGGCGATTACGATAATTTTTCGTGGGTGTTAGCCCATGGTTCCTGGCGCTACCCTGGTCTTAGGGCTAACATTCCAAAAAATTTATACTGAGGGGTTCGTAACGAGTCAGAAAAAAGGCCCAGGTAGCCCAACGGAGTTGGAGATGGCCTGGTAGGATTTTGTGGGCCAAGGAATAGGAAACAAGTGATTTCTGTTGTTTTTCATGGGTGTTAGCCCATGGTTCCTGGCGCTGCCCGGGGCTCGGGGCCAACTTTCTTGAAACATTATACCGAGTGGTCCATAAAAAGTCATGAAAGAGGCCAAGGTGGCCCGACGGGGTTGTAGATGACCTGGTAGGATTTTATCGGACAAGATATAGGAAGCAAGTGATTTTGATAGTTTTTCGTGGGTGTTAGCCCACGGTTCCTGACGTTGCTCAGGGTTCAGGGAAAACTTTCCCGAAATATTATACCGAGGGGTCCATAACAAAACAAGCAAAAAGTCCAGTGGCCCAGCGGAGTTGGATATGTCCTTATAGGATTTTATGGGTCAAGGAACAGGAAACAAGTGATTTCGATAGTTTTTTATGGGTGTTAGCCCACGGTTCCTGGCGCTGCCCGGGGATTAGGGCTAACTTTCCTAAAAAACTATATCGAGAGGTCCATAATGAGTCAGGGGAGAGTACCAGGTGGCCCGTCGGGGTTGGAGATGGCCTGGTAGGATTTTATTGGCCAAAGAACAAGAAACAGGTGATTTCAGTTATTTTTCGTAGGTGTTAGCCCACGGTTCCTGGCACTGCCCGAGGAAAACTTTCCAAAAATATTATATCGAGGGGTTTGTAACAAGCCAAGAAAGAGGCCCAGGTGTCCTAGAGGGGTTGGAGAAGGTCTTGTAGGATTTTATGGATCAAAGAACAGGAAATAAGTAATTTCAACAATTTTTTATGAGTGTG
The DNA here is from genome assembly GCA_038996855.1 of Solanum aculeatissimum. NCBI lineage: Eukaryota > Viridiplantae > Streptophyta > Magnoliopsida > Solanales > Solanaceae > Solanum > Solanum aculeatissimum. The sequence goes on from JBCEWC010006469.1 coordinate 7,940, forward strand.
CGCCCACAGTTTTTGGTGTTGCCCAGAGCTCGGGGCCAACTTTCCCAAAATATTATACAGAAGGGTCCGTAACGAGCCAGTTAAGAGGCCCAGGTGGCCAGGCGGGATTGGAGATGTCCTGGTAGGATTTTATGGACCAAGGAATTAGAAATAGGTGATTTTGACAGTTTTTCGTGGGTGTTGGCCCACGATACGTGGCCCTTCCAGGAGATCGGGGAAAACTTTCTCAAAAAATTATACTGAAGGGTCAGTAACGAGCCAGGAAAGAGTCCTAGGTGTCCCGGTGGGGATGGAGTGGGCCTGGTAAGATTTTGTGGGTCAAGGAACTGGAAACAAGCAATTTTAGAAGTTTTTTTGTGGGTGTTAGCCCACGATTCCTGGCGCTTCCAAGGGCTAGGGTTCCAACTTTCCAAAAAAATTATACCGAAGGGTCCGTAACAAACCAGGCAAGAGGCCCAGGTGGCCCGGCGAGGTTGGAGATGGCATGGTAGGAGCTTTTGGGCCAAGGAATAGGAAATAGGCGATTTCAGTAGTTTTTCATGGGTGTTAGCCCACGTTTCCTGGCCCTGCCCGGGGCTCGGGGCTAACTTTCTTAAAATATTATATCGATAAATTAGTAACGAGCAAGGCAAGAGACTCAGGTGGCTCGACGGGGTTGTTGGTGTCCTAGTTGGATTTTTTCCACCAAGGAACATGAAATAGGTGATTTCGACAGTTTTTCATGGGTGTTAGCTCATGGTTCCTGGCGTGCTCAGAGCCAACTTTCCCAAAAATTTATACCGAGGTGTCCATAACGCGCCAAGAAAGAAACCCAAGTGGTCTGGCGGTGTTGAAGATGGTCCGGTAGGAATATTTTGGCCAAAGTACAGGAAATATGCGATTTTAGAAGTTTTTCATGATTGATAACCCACGGTTTCTGGCGCTACCCCGGGCTCGAGGCCAAATTTTCCAAAAAATTAAACTGAGAGGTCCGTAATGAGCCCGAAAAGAGGACCAAGTGGCCCAGCGGTGTTAGAGATGGCATGGTAGGATTTTTTGGGCCAAGGAATAAGAAATAGACAATTTTGGTAGTTTTTGTGAGTGTTAGCCCACGGTTCCTGGCACTGCCCGAGGTTTGGGGCCAACTTTCTCGAAATATTATTCCGAGGGATCCGTAACGATCCAGGCAGGAGGCTCAGGTGGCCCAAATGGGTTGGTAGTATTTTATGGGTTAAGAAATAGGAAACAGACGATTTCAGCATTTTTTCGTGGGTGTTAGTCCACAGTTCCTGGTGCTGCCCGAGGCCAACTTTCTCAAAATATTATACCGAGGGGTCCATAATGAGCCAAATAAGGGGCCCAAGTGGCTCGACGGGGTTGTTGATTACCTGGTTGGATCTTTTGCCCCAAAGAACAGGAAATAGGTGATTTTGGCAGTTTTTGTGGATGTTAGCCCACGGTTCCTTGCGCTGCCCAGGGTTCGGAGCCAACTTTTCCAAAATATTATACAGAGGGATCCGTAACGATCCAGCTAAGAGGCCCAGGTGGCCCGGAGACATTGGAGATCGCATAGTAGAATTTTATAACCCAAGGAATTAGAAATGGGTGATTTGGGTAGTTTTCATGGTTGTTAGCCCACGATTCCTGGCACTACCCGGGGATCGAGGCCAACTTTCCCAAAAAATATAATGAGAAGTCCGTAACGAGTCCAGTAAGTGTGTAGGTGGCTCGATGACATTGAAGATCGCCTGGTAGGATTTTATGAGTCAAGGAAATAGAAATAAGTGAATGCAGTAGTTTTTCGTGGGTGTTAGCCCACGGTTCCTGGCGCTGTCCGGGGCCAACTTTCTAGAAAAATTATATCGAGGTGTTCGTAACGAGCTCGGCAAGAATACCGGGTAGCTTGGAGGCATTGGAGATCCCTTGGTAGAATTTTATGGTCCAAGAAATAGGAAACAAATGATTTCGATAATTTTTTGTGTGTGTTAGCCCACGATTCCTGGCGATGCTCGGGGTTCGGGGCCAACTTTCCCAAAATATTATACCGAGGGTCCATAACTAGCCTGACAAGATCTCTAGGTGGCGTGGCGGCATTGGAGATTGTCTAGTAGGATTTTATGGATCAAGGAACACGAAACATGTGATTTTGATAGTTTTTCATGGGTGTTAGCCCACGGTTCCTGGCACTGCCCGAGGCTCGGGGCCAATTTTCTAGAAAATCATACCGAGTAGTCTGTAACGATCTTGACAAGAATCCCAGGTGGCCTAGTGGCATTGGATATCGTCTGGTAGGATTTTATGGGTGAAAGAACACTCTATAGGCGATTTTAGTAGTTTTTCGTGGGTATTAACCCACGGTTCCTATCGCTGCCCAGGGCTCGGGGCCAACTTTCTTGAAATATTATATCGAGGGGTCCGTAATGAGCCCGGCAAGAGCCCCAGGTGGCCCAACTACGTTGGAGATCGTCTGGTAGGTGTTTATGGTCCAAGGAATAGTAAAAGGCAATTTAAGTAATTTTTCCTGGGTATTAGGCCACGGTTATTGGCGCTGCCCGGGGCTCGGGACTAACTTTCTTGAAAAATTATACCTAGAGGTACATAATGTGCCTGACAAGAGCGTCAGGTAGCCCGACGGTATTTGAGATTGCCTGGTAGGATTTTATAGGCCAAGGAACAGGATATAGACGATTTTGGTAGTTTTTCGTGGGTGTTAACTCACGGTTCCTAGCGTTGTCTAGGGCTCGAGGCCAACTTTCCTGAAAAGTTGTATCAAGGGGTCCCTAACTAGTCCGGCAAAAGTCCCAAGTGGCCCGGGAACGTTGGAGATTATCTGGTAGAATTTTATAGACCAAGGAACAGGAAATAGGCAATTTAGGTAGTTTTCGTGGGTGTTAGCCTATGGTTTCTAGTGCTTCCCGCGGCTCGAAGCAAACTTTCCCAAAAATTATATCGAGGGGTCCGTAACGAGCCCAACAAGAGTTCAGGTGGCCAAGCAACGTTGGAGATCGCCTGTTAGAATTTTATGGGCCAAGGAAAAGGAAACAAGCAATTTTGACAGTTTTTCATGGGTGTTAGCCCACGGTTCCTGGAGTTGTCCAGGGGCCTATTCCCTAAAAGTTATACTGAGGGGACTGTAACGATTCCAGCAAGAGCCCTAGGCGGCCCGATGGCGTTGGGGATCGCCTAGTAGGATTTTATGGGCCAAGGAATAGGAAATAGACGATTTTTATAGTTTTTTGTGGGTGTTAGCCTACGGTTCCTGGCACTGCCCGGGGCTCGGGGCCAACTTTCTCAAAACATTATACCAAGGGGTCCATAACGAGCTCGGCAATCTTCCCAGGTGGCTCAACGACATTGGAGATCGCCCGATAGGATTTTATAGGCCAAGGAACAGGAAAAGGTATTTTCAGCAGTTTTTCGTGGGTGTTAGCCTACGGTTTCTAGCGTTGCCTGGGGCTCGGGGCCAATTTCTCAAAACTTTATACCAAAGGGTCCGTAACGAGCATAAAAAGATCCCTAAGTGGCCCGGCGGCATTGGAGATCGCCCGGTAGGATTTTATAGGGCAAGGAACAAGAAATAGGCGATTTCTATAGTTTTTTGTGGGTGTTAGCCCACGGTTCCTAGCTTTGCCCGGGGCTCGGGGTAAACTTTCCCAAAATATTATACCGAGGAGTACATAATGAGCCCGGCAAGAGCCCTAGGTGGCCCGACGGAGTTGGAGATCGCCTGGTAAGATTTGATGGGCCAAGGAATAGAAAATAGGTAATTTCGGTCATTTTTTATGGGTGTTAGCCCACGGTTCCTAGCGCTGCTCGGGGCTCCGAGCCCATTTTCTTGAAAAATTATACCGAGGGGTCCTTAACGGGCCCATCAAGAGCCCAGGTGTCCCGGTGACATTAGAGATCACCTGGTAGGATTTTATGGGCTAAGGAACAGGAAATAGACAATTTCGATAATTTTTGTAGGTTTTAGCCCACGGTTCCTGGCGTTGCCTGGGGCTCGGGGCCAACTTTCTGAAAAAATTATACCGAGGGGTCCGTAACGAGCCCGGCAAGAGCCTTAGGTGGCCCAGAGGCGTTGGGGATCACCTAGTAGGATTTTATGGGCCAAGGAATAAGAAATAAATGATTTTGATAATTTTTTATGGGTGTTAGCCCACGGTTCCTGGCATTGTCCGGGGCCAACTTTCGAAAAAAGTATGCTGATGGGTCTGTAACGAGCCCGCTAAGAGCCCAAGTGGCCCGGAGGAATTGGAGATCGCCTGGAAGCATTTTATGGGCCACAGAATAGAAAACAATCGATTTTTGAATTTTTTCGTGAGTGTTAAACAATCGATTTTGCAATTTTTCGTGAGTGTTAGCCCACGGTTCCTAGCACTTCCTAGGGGGATAACTTTTCTAAAAAATTATATCAAGAGGTCCATAACGAGCCCGGCAAGAGCCCAGGTGGTGTTGGAGATCACATGGTAGGATTTTATGGGCCAAGGAATAGGAAACAGGTGATCTCGATAGTTTTTCGTGGGTGCTAGCCCACAGTTCCTTGCGTTGCCCGATGTTCGGGGCTAACATTCCTGAAAAATTTTGTTGAGGGGTCCGTAACAAGTCTGGCAAGATCCCCATATGGCCCGACGACATTGGAGATCGTCTTGTAGGATTTTATGGTCCAAGGAACAGGAAACATGCGATTTCAGTAATTTTTCATGGGTGTTTGCCCACGGTCTTGGCGCTGCCCGGGGTCGGGGCCAACTTTCTTGAAAAATTATTACGAGGGGCCCGTAACGAGCCTAGCAAGACCCTCAGGTGGCCTGACGACATTGGAGATCGCCTGGTAGGATTTTATGAGTCAAGGAACATGAAACAAGTAATTTTCATAGTTTTTCATTGGTGTTAGCACACGGTTCCTGGCGCTGCATGGGGCTCGGGGCCAATTTTCCCAAAAAATAATACCGAGGGGTCCGTAACGAGCCCGGCAAGAGCTCCAAGTGGTCCGGCGGCGTTGGAGATCGCCTGGTAGGATTTTATCGGTCAAGGAACAGGAAACATATGATTTCGATAATTTTTCGTGGGTGTTAGCTCACGGTTCCTGGCGTTGCCCGAGACCAACTTTCCTGAAAAATTACACCGATGGTTCCCTAACGAGCCCGACAAGAGCCCTATTGTTAATATAGAAGAGAGAGATATTTGTTATAAAATTTTGACTATAGCTACAAATTGTAATTATTTTTAACTATAATTGTGTATAGTAAATACATATCACATGTTAACTAGGCTATGTCACTTTTTCCTATTTTATTTAGACCAAATACACAAATGACCTCTACGCCAAAACATTGGACATGAAGCTATTTATTATAGTTTATGAAATGCACCAACTGAGAATTTATGTTATACACTATATATACATTTTATATAAATATACACTTTGCATATCTTGATTCGCTCATCTTTTTTCCTAGTTTTAGTGTATCTAATAGTAAAAGTACATGTATTTAGGTGTATCTTCCTCAATATATAGTAAGAAATTCTTCATTAATGGTAACATATGTAATTAATTGAAAATATAGAAAGAATCATTATATATGGTATGAACATATGTTCGCCTAAAAACTAGCCTATTTTTTCTAAATTTGGGGGTTGAAAATTTTTTCGCCAACACGTGAAAGTTTAGATAACTGATTAATTGAACTATAACATATTCAATTAAAACCTTGCCCGTTAGCAACAAATTACAAGTTAGTTATATTATGTAATTTTTTCAAATTTTATTTCGACAAAGTACACAAATGACCTCTAAGTCAAAACACTTAACATGAAGCTAGTCCTAGAATTTCAATTGACATTTCGTAGCCCAAATGTATTATTGTTATTATTATTATTTATTTTAGTTTGTTTGCATGGTGTGTGTGTATATATATTATGCAATACAATATATATATTATTAGTAGAGTTCCCATAAAATTGGTTGAGAGACAGGATTGAGATCAAAATTTTATTTCCTTTTTTGTCGGAATAAACATTTTTTATTAATATTATACATTATATATACATCGATATATATATTTTATACAATATATACATAGTAATCATTGATGCATTTTGATCAATAACTTTTTCATATACATTAATATATACATTATATATATACACAGACATCGAATATATTTTTGTTACAATTTTCATATATACTTCATATTCACTAGGTAGATTAAATGGTGAAATCAAGAAGATATACAACTCTGGATGGATGGTGGAGATGAGTCAATCAAAGTCAAACATCATTCTTTTTTAAATTTAACACTAAATCTTAAAATGAGAAGTCTCACATTGGCAAAACACAGGAGAGATGTTGGGTATATAAGTAAACATGACTTACCTACTAGTGACACATTTTAAAGCGATGTGAACCTAGGCTCAAAGTAGATAATATCACTAACGGACTGAGCTATTATAGTGGGGATGGTTCAATCAAAATCAAACATCATTCTTTATCCAATTTTTTTTTGAAAATTGAACACTAAATCTTGAATGGAAAGGAAAAAGAGAAAATAACTTTAATTTGTCATTATTTTGTGCATAAAGTGTATATAGGGACACATTGTTCAAAGTTGAGACATTTAAATTTTTGATGATCACACCATGTCATTTTTTCTTATTTTATTTGTGGATCAATTAATGATAGTCCATAATTAGTATTTTATAAAGAATAGATCGCGTTCGTACATTAGCTATTTGATGAACGTATTAGATTAATTCTTAACCTCTATAAATTGGTTCTACCTCGGCTCATTAGGGTTATCACATATTTTTTTTACACAATTCTATTGTTAATGGCGCTCTCTTCAACGATCATGTTGTCCCAATCAAGTATGTTTTCTGTAACGTGTCTCTGTAATATTATCATGTTCAAGATTCAAACATTAATTTTAAGTTTGCATTAATTGGTTCATGAATTTTGATGTTTCCTATTAGGCTAGATTCTTTTTCTATTTATTCCAGTATGCGATAACATTTTTGTGTTATTTCTAGACCAGAGAAATATTCAATTTTTATCTTGATTTGAGTCTGAACTCTATTCTAGAGAAACTATTTTTCGTCAAGTATCATCAACGAATATAGAATGCTCTGTGTACCTGACTGTTATTTATACATTGTTCAATGGTTGCTCACATTTATTGTTTTAAATTCTCTTGTGTATTTATGATCATTGTGTTTCCAAAAAGAATGGATATTTGATCCCAAATTACTCTAGTTATTTCTTGTCCATCACAAAGTTTGATATTTACTATTAGGCTTGATTTTTTTCACTATATATTCCAATATATTATAATGTGTTATTACTAGGCTATAGACATATTCCATGTATATATAATTTTCACCTTGATCTTTTCGAGCTTCATATTTTTCTATTTTTATCAAGTAACTAAACAAGCTATTTTCTATCATGAATCATGACTTTGCAATATTTTATTTTTCAATAGTTATGTTAAAATATTACTCCTTTCTTAAGTTTTGACACATTTTTATTAATAGCTCATTTAATAATAGTATTTGAAGTGTTATTTGACTAAATTACACTTTCTTAAGTAGTAAATAGTTCAAGTACTACTTAATCAAGAAGTAACTAGAAAACTTTTTTTGATTTTTTTTTTTAAGTTCTTTACTCTTCTGGCAGTAATAATCAGGAAGGGGTGTATGTAACAACCCTTATTAAGATAAGAAGTCACATATTGACAATATATAAGAGAGATGTTAAGTACATTAGTAAGCAAGTTTTTTCTACTAGTGACGCATTTTAAAACAATCCAAATTTAGATTCAAATCAGACAATATCACTAACGGATTAGACTGTTATATAACTTACATCATCCCTCATTACACTTTTGAGTTTAAATTATGTTGAAAGGGCGCTAAAAATGATCTTATTAAATAATGGTGCTTAATTTATGTTGAAAATGCTCTTAAATAGCGTTGAAAAAAAATGAAATTGTCTCTGTGTAACCTACAAATTACAGTTCTAACTACAAATTACCTACAAAAAATGGTTAGCAAAAAATCAAATCATTTAATTATTGTGTTATTAGGCTCATTTTCTTTATTTTTTCCCCTAGATACTTGATATCACTAACAATGTGTAATATTTTTCTTTCTTTCATATATGTATGGTTTTCTTTTTAAATTTTCTACCTTTCTAATTGGCCTTTTTTTTTAAGCTCTTCCCTCTTCTGGCTGCAATGGTGAGGAAATTGGTATGTCAATTTTCAATTTTTAAAATCAAATTTTACTATATGAATTATTCTGGCTAAATTATGTTGCATTATAATATGAATGTAGAGGGACTGAAATAGGAAATACAAATTCAATGGAAAAGAATTATAAATTTTTATAATTATTTTCATTTTAAAACAAATTTGCACCTAATAATACCAAAATGTATCTCATTAATCAATCAATCAATTTATATAATTTGTATTATTTGATGGATATACGTACAATATATGTGTCTGAAAACTGGTTATACTTTATGAATATTTATAATTAGTTCAAGAATTTTGACTTTTTACTTCTAGGCTAAAAAATTTCTATTTATTTCAGTTATGTGATAATATTTGTGTGTGATTATTAAGCTAGAAATATTTAATTTTCACCTCTTGGAGTCTCCTCTCTTTCTCATCATTTGTCATATGCTTTGTGCACCGGACTGTTATGTAGGATCTGAAGTTGTTAATGGAGTACAAGATCCATCTTGCAACATAGGTGTATCTCACAATCCACCACCTCAGTTCTATTTACGAGGACGGTTGAGCAGGAGGAATAAGAAGAGGAAGAACAAAGACCCTAATTTCCCAAGACCTAAATGGAGTGGATACATCTTCTTCTATATTGAAGAACAAGCCAAATTCAGATCTCTTTATCCAAGGAAAAGGAGGAATTACACAAAGATCATTGCAAAGTCTTGGAACAATCTTTCTCCTAAGAAAAAAATGGTAATTACACTCAAAATTCAATCATTCTGTATCTTAAAGATTCATCATAAATTGAGAATGATAAACTAATTGACCCAAGCTTGCTTTGGATACTCAAGCTCGAGAATTAAAAGAAAAATTAGATTATATAGGGATATTGAGTTGAGAGTCTATCACAAACAACCTCTCTACTTTATTTATGAGATTACACTGTATATTTTATTGTTGTTATTGTATTGAGATTGATTATTTATGAACTTACACTGTATACATACAGGTTTATAAAAACTATGCGGCAAGAGACACTGAAAGGTACGAGAAGGAAATGAAGGAGTACAATGAAAGAATGATGACGACATCATCTAGCAACTGAAGGTGACTGATTGGCAAAAGAAATGGAGCAAGATATATGGTTTATTTTGCATTGTAATGTTAGTTCCAAAACTGCAGCTCTTTCTGTGGATCAAAACATTGTTATATATAGCTTATGTAAGATATAGTCCAAAACTATTTCCAGAAGTGTTGTTTCTCAGACACAGATTTGTTTTCTTAGACAGATTCTCATGCTTATAATATGGTCTTTGTTATTATAAATACATCGTATTGTAGATGTTCATTACATAGTTTCTTGAATAATCATCTTGATGCATAGTTGGTAAACTATGTTTATTCAACCCACAGGTAAGGGTAATACCGTATATGTATGAGCATCATCAACAACAACATCGCATCATGAGTATTATCAGTGGCGGGGCCACCTTATGATAAAGGGTGTCATTGAAAAATTAGATTATTTAGCTAGGTCAAAATTTCAGTTTTATGTATATTAAGCTATATGTTGACTCTCCTTATTTTCTAGGTGTGCCTACATTTTTTAATTTTATATTGTAACACTTCTTAGTTAAATTTTGGCTCTGACACTGATTAGTATAAGCATCATCAACAACATCATGTCATAAGTAACAGTGTGAGACCCAAATTCCATATATACTAGTTAGTATAAGCATCATGAACATTAAGGTAAGACCCAATTCCCATACTAATATATGCATCATTTACAACAATATACAACCCAAATTGCATACCAGTTTAAGCATACCTTTGTGAGGTAGGTAGATTGTTTTAGATAGAGTCTTGGTTCAAAAGAAAGTAATTAAAGCAGGATCGAAAGGAATAACAAAAACAAAATGACAAGATAAACAAAGCAAATGTAGCAACAAATAGTAACGAAAGTGAAGAATGAGATGGTAGCTAGGCGAATATTAAAGAGGAGACTACCCCCTTGCCTTTTCCACAAAGCTACCTACTATCCGTCTATCCAATCCTTCGACCTTCAAACCTTGTCATTGGTAAGCTAAATTGTGTTAAAGAACAAGATCCCAAATTGTGCACTACTATAAGCATCATCTATTCTTAGCATATGCAGTTTAAAGATCCAACTTTTAGACTACCCCAATACTTCTAGTGCTATTTGCTGCAAGATTAAGAGGACTGAGCAGGGGGGATTTTTGAAAATGGGGGAAGATGAAGGACTAGAAGTGTAATTACCAGACAAAGTGATGCCCTCATCTTGAAAAGGTGGGACTTGACCAAGGGGCTGATGGCAATTAGGAAAATAAGAGACAGTAAGAATAGAGAAATCTTATATTAAAAGGAAACTTATAGAATTCCCATTAGTTTAGGAGCTAATTACTTAGATACACTCTAGTTTTCAATATTACGAATCTTACTAGATTTGCCGCTTCTAGGTACGTTCAAATACATGTATATCAAGATACATAGGGTCAAAATTCTGTATAATTTATTCTGGATACACTATATCTAAGTGAATTTACATATATCTGGAATACATAGAAATATCTCGCTAACCTTCTTACTATTAGTACACCAAATACATGTGAATCACATCAGATACATACAAATACATGTATCTAGTGAGATTCACATTTTGGGATACATGATTATCTCGCTCGCCACACTCCCTATTTCGCTTGTCTTTTCCTATTTTTAGTGTATTTGATAGTAAAAGTACATGTATTTAGGTATATCTTCCTCAATATATAGTAGGAATTTCTTCATTAATGGTAACATATGTAATTAATTGAAAATATAGAAAGAATTAGTATGTATGGTTTTAATATATCTAATTAGGTAGTTTCTCCAAAACAAAAAGAAGGAAAAACTACATAACTATGCAAACATATGATATGTATTTACATTATACCACTATAGTTTGAAAAAATTACAAATTTATAGTTATAGTTAGGGTTTTATTGTTATAGTTAGGGTTTTGTTGTTATTTTCTCTCACCTCTCTTCTCTCTCTACAATTTTTTGTCAGATATACAATTACATATGTATACCAGTTGGATATATATAATAATTTTGACAGACATACATAGTCAATTCGACAGATGTATATATACAATTTGCCTCTCTCCACTCTCTGCCCTCTCTCGCTCGCCTCTCTCCTCCCTTGCTCGATCTTACTCGCCTCTGTCCTCTCTCTTCCAATCTCGCTTGCCAGATATATAAATATATATGTATATTAGTTACACATATACAATTATTTATCAGATATACACATACAATTTGTCAAATATACATATACAATTTGTCTTTCACCTCCCTCTCTCGATCTCGCTCGCCTCTCTTCTCCCCTCCAGATCACATAGCCAAGGTTATGTCGTGTAATTATGTAAAATATCATATTAAATTTCAAGCCTAGGTCATTTATGAAAATTCCCCTAAAAAAACATAAACTTTTTTCTAAATTTGGGGGTTCAAAATTTTAAAGTAAAAAGTCAAACTTTCGCCAACACGTGAAAGTTCAGATAACTGATTAGTTGAGCTACTAAGATTTTCATTTAAAACTTTGTTTGTTGGCTACATATCACAAATTTGTTATATTATGTAATTTTTTTCAAATTTTATTTCGACAAAGTACACAAATGACCTCTAGGACAAAACATTTAACATGACGCTAGTCCTAGAATTTCAATTGACATTTACTATATACATCTACATATATACTTTTTTTATACAATATATACATAGTAGTTATTAGATATATTTTGATCAATAACTTTTTTATATACATTTTATATATATATACACACATATCGTACAATATTTTTTTGGTGCAATTTTCATATATACTTCATATTCACTAGGTAGATTAAATGGTAAAATCAAGAAGGCATTTCTCCCTTTGCAAATGTCGATGGATGGTGGGTGTAACAATCCATCTTAAGATGAGAAGTCTTATATCAGCAAAATATAGGAGAGATGCTTGGTACATAAGCAAATATGTCATGCCACTAGTGACGCATTTTAAAGTCGTGTGGGCTTAACTAGACCCACAGCGGACAATATTACTAGTGGTTTGAGTTGTTACAGATGGTATCAGAGCCACTTCTGAGTCAGTCTTGTCGATGTAGGCCTGAGTTCAACTGAGTTTAGACAAATTCCAATGAGATCGAACAAATCTCGATGTTGAGTCTAAGCGAATCTCATGTGGTGAGGCAAACCTCAGCGAGGATGTTGAGTCCATAGAGGGGGTAAAGTCTCACATCGATGAAACACAGGAGAGATGTTGAATATATAAGTAAGCATGTCTTACCTACTAGTGACGCATTCTAAAACAGTGTGCGCCTATGTCCAAAGCAGATAATATCATTAATGGGGTGAGTTGTTACAGTGGGGATGGTTCAATCAAAGTCAAACATCATTCTTTATCCAAAAAATTTTAAAATTGAACACTAAAATCTTGAATGGAAAGGAAAAAGAGAAAATAACTTTGTCATTATTTTGTGCATAAAATGTATATAGGGACACATTGTTCAAAGTTGAGACATTTAAATTTTTTATGGTCACACCATGTCATTTTTTCTTAGTTTATTTGTGGATCAATTAATGATAGTCCATAACTAGTATTTTATAAAGAATAGATCGTGTCCGTACATCAACTATTTGATGGACGTACTAGATTAATTCTTAACCTCTATAAATTGGTAATACCTCGGCTCATTAGGGTTATCACATATTCTCTACACAATTTCATTGTTGGCGGCGCTCTCTTCAACGATCATGTCGTCCCAATCAAGTATGTTTTCTATTAAGTCTTTCTGTAATATTATCATGTTCAAGATTCAGACATACATTAATTTTAAGTTTACACTCTAGCTCATGGATTTTGATATTTCCTATTAGGCTAGATTTTCTATTTATTCTAGTATGCGATAACATTTGTGCGTTATTACTAGACCAGAAAAATATTCAATTTTTACCTTGATCTTTTTGAGTCTGAGCTCTATTCTTATCAAGGGGTAACTAGAGAAACTGTTTTTCGTCAAGTATCATTTGTCCTGATTTTGAGATATTTATTTTTAAATCATTTTGTATATTAGTCTTTTAGAAACAAAAAGGTTGAATAATTGTCCCTGTACACTTAGAAAAAAATTATATGTATCCCTCATCATATTTTTGTGCTTAGATGGTGCTAAAATTGTTGAAAGAGTGCTGAAAATGGTCTTATTTATAAATCGTTCAGTCAAAATATTACTTTTTCAAAAAGTAAAAAAATCTAATGTTTATCCTAGATATTCAGATACAAATTAATTTATCCATTATGATACTTTAAAATTATATATCCCTTATCATACTTTTGTGCTTAGACTGTGCTAAAATTGTGTTGAAAGAGCGTTGAAAAGAATTCTTAATTGGTGCTTAATTTATATCGAAAATGCTCTAAAATGAATAAAATTGTCTCTACTTGACTTATATATCACATTTCTAGTTCTAAAATCCACTATTGATATCTGTTTTAGGATAAATTTCATGATGTACACTTTTTTAAAATGTGATTCATTAAACATCAAATGAATGTAAAATGCTTTGTGTACCTAATTGTTGTTTATACATATATTCAATGGTTGCTCACATTTATTGTTCATCACAAAGTTTGATATTTTTTAACATAATATTTTAATAATTATGTTAAAATATTACTCCTTTCTTAAGTTTTGACACATTTATTAATAAATCATTTAATATTAGTAATATGAAGTGTTATTTAACTAAATTACACTTTCTAAGTACTAATTAATCAAGAAGGAACTAGAAAACATTTTTTCCTGCCACGTGTCAATTGTCCTGACTTTGAGAATTTTTAATACACGTGTCAAAATATTACATTATTTCTTTTTTATAGTTAGAGAAAAAAATCAAATGTGTTAAATTCTTTTATGTTATTAGGTGCACTTAAATATTTTTACTACTTGATAAACAATGTGTTATATTTTTCTTCCTTTATACATTTTTTTTTTTAACCTTTGTGGCTGGTTTTTTTTTTTTTTTTTTGAAGCTCTTCATTCTTCTGGCAGTAATTATCAAGAAAGTGGTAAGTCACTTCTCATTTTCACCATTTTTATTTCAAATTTTATTATATATATGAATTATTATGGCTAGATTATGATGATAATAATGTGAATGTAAAGGTTTTGAAATAGGGAATATTTTGAATTATGAGGTTATTATATCTTGTTTATCTTTTTAAATTTTTATTTTGTAATTGTTTTTTGAAGCTCTTCACTCTTCTGGCAGCAATGATGAGAAAATTGGTATGTCAATTTTCATTTTCTTTTCAAATTTTACTATATGAATTATTCTGGCTAAATTATGTTGCATTATAATATGATTATAGAGGGATAGAACTAGGGAATGCATTGAATTTGTATATGCAATGCATAAGAATTATGAGGTTCTTATATGTTCAATTCAGTTGGTGTATGAGTCGCTGCTACTGTTCCATTAACACTCTTCATCAGTTCATAGTTCAATGTGACTAGTTAGTTAGAGTTTGTTAGTTGTTAGGCTGAGCTGACACATTCAGTTAGTTAGTTGGATCATGTACTGCGCAATTGGATCTTGTACTACACAATCCAGCTGTCTATAAAGCCTGGATTATGCCTTCATTTTACAATTAGAACATTAGTATCTTCTCAAGCTTTCTGATGAACTAGTGAGCTTCAAAGGGCTAGATAGTTTCTTAGTGTCCTCATGGCGAAGGAAGAGTTCATAGTCAAGTAATTTTTCAAACAATTCTTCAT
>JBCEWC010006470.1:0-22988 GCA_038996855.1 Solanum aculeatissimum
TTCAAAACTCATGTCAAAACATCATTTAAATTATTTTCGTGCTCATGCATGCATGCAATGTCATGAAACTCAAGAATATAAAGAATTAGGACCATAAAAGGATAGAACCTAGTACCTTAGTCTTGAATAGATTGGAAGAGATAAGGATATCGCTCCATCATGTCCAACTTCGCATCCCATGTTGCACCCTCCACGAGTTGGTTCCTCCAAAGAACCTTGACCGAAGCTACCTCCTTGTTCCAAAGCCGCTTCACTTTCCTATCCAAGATTTTAATCGGAACCTCTTCATAGGTCAAATTCTCCTCAACCATCATGCCTTCCAAAGGTGTAATTGCCTTAGAATCACCAACCAACTTCCTCAACATAGGCACATGGAACACCGGATGAATAGAGCTCATGTCCAAAGGAAAATCCACCCTATAAGCCACATTACCAATCCTCTCCATAATCACATAAGGTCCGACATATCGGGGGCTCAACTTGCCCTTTTTACCAAAACACATGATGCCTTTTATGGTGGACACTTTCACATACACCCAATCACCAACATGAAATTTAAGATCCCTCTTCCTAACATTCGAGTAAGATTTTTGGCAACTTTGAGCCATCTTCAACCTCTCCCTAATCAACTTCACTTTTTCAATGGCTTCCACAACCAAATCTGGGCTTAACAAGGCCGCCTTACCTATTTCAAACCAACCAACTGGAGACCTACAACTCCTACCATTCAAAGCTTCAAATGGAGTCATACCAATGCTAGCATGGAAACTATTGTTGAGGTCAAACTCAAAAAGAGGTAGATGATCATCCCAATTTCCTTTGAATTCCAACACACAAGCCCTCAACATGTCCTCCAAGGTTTGAATCGTCCTTTCGGCTTGCCCATTGGTTTGAGGATGAAATGTGGTGCTCAACTTAACCTTAGTACCAAGTGCCTTTTGAAAAGACTTCCAAAATTGAGAAGTAAATTGAGTACCATGATTCGATATAATAGACCTCGTTATGCCATGCAATCTCACCAACTCCCAAATATACACCTTGGCATACTCCTCGGCACTATAGGTAGTATTAACCGATAAGAAGTGAGCCGACTTAGTTATTATATCAATCACAACCCATATAGAATCAAAGGGTCTCCGAGTACAGGGTAAACCAACCATAAAATCCATATTCACATCTTCCCACTTCCAAGTAGGAATTCTGATATATTGGGTCAAGCTACCGGGTCTTTGATGTTCTACTTTTACTTGTTGGCAATTAGGACATTCCGACATGAATTTGGATATGTCCTTCTTTATTTTGTGCCACCAATACAACTCTCTCAAATCTCGGTGCATTTTGGTAGATCCCGGATGAAAAGAATATTGAGAGTTATGAGCCTCTTTCATGATAACCTCCTTTAGGCCATCAACATCCGAAACACACAATCGGCCTTAGTACCATAACACACCATCTCCCCCTTGGGAGAAAACCTCAATCTTTTCTTTGGAAACTAATCTCTTCAATTCCACCAAGGAGGGATCTAAGTCTTGTTTCGCCTTAACATCAACCACTATTGAGGACTCGGATCTGCCTTGAATAAAAATTCCAGTATTGTCAGATTCGGCCAACCTTATACCCAACCTAGCTAAATGGTGCACATATTTTACTATTTCCTTCTTCCTCTCATCCACATGTGTCACACTTCCCATAGAGAGCCTACTAAGGGCATCCGCCAAAACATTAGCTTTGTTGGGGTGATAAAGGACGCTCATATCATAATCCTTGAGAAGTTCCAACCATCTCCTTTGCCTAAAATTAAGGTATCTTTGGGTAAACACGCATTGAAAACTCTTGTGATCGGTGAATAAATCCACATGAACCCCATACAAATAATGTTGCCAAATTTTCAAAGCAAATACGAATGTCACCAACTCAAGATCATGGGTCGGATAATTTTGCTCATGCACCTTCAATGTTCGTGACGTACAAGCTATCACCTTACCATGTTACATAAGCACACAACCCAAACCAATACGTGATGCATCACAATATACCACGAACCCATCTAACCCATTTGGCAAAGTCAAAATCAGAGCCGATGTAAGTCAATCCTTCAAGGTTTGAAAACTTTTCTCACATTCATTCGACCACACAAACTTGACCTTTTTCTGAGTTAACTTGGTCAACGGAGACGCAATAGAAGAAAACCTTTCAACAAATCCCCTATAATAACTGGCCAACCAAGGAAACGTCGAATGCCCAAAGGAGTCAAAGGTCTAGGCCAATCCTTCACCGCTTCGATTTTCTTAGACCTTGATGCCATCACCAGACACCACATGACCAAGGAAAGCAACTTCTCTCAACCAAAACTCACATTTGCTAAACTTGGCGTACAATTGCTTGTCCCTCAACGTCTGAAGCACCAACCTCAAGTGATCCATATGCTCCCGCTCACTTCGTGAGTAAATCAAGATGTCATCAATAAAGACCACCACAAAATTATCAAGGAAGGGCTTAAATACCCGATTCATGAGATCCATAAACATTGTCGGAGCATTAGTCAACCCAAATGACATCATCAAAAACTCAAAGTGACCATAACGAGTTCAAAAGGTTGTCTTCGAAATGCCACACTCCCTCACCTTCAACTAGTGATAACCCGAACGAAGGTCTATTTTAGAGAAATGAGTAGCTCCCTGAAGTTGGTCGAAGAAATAATTAATTCTAGGCAATAGGTACCTATTCTTAGCAGTCACCTTGTTCAATTGTCGATAGTCAATACACATTTGGAGAGACCCATCCTTCTTCCTTACAAACAATATGGGAGCACCCCAAGGTAAAATGATTGGCCTAATATAACCCTTTTCTAACAAATCTTTCAATTGATCTTTCAATTCTTTCAACTTCGCCGGGGACATAAGATAAGAAAGGATAGAAATAGGTTGAGTATTTGGAAGGAGATCTATACCAAAATCCACTTCTCTATCGGGAGGAATATAGGGCAAGTCCTCGGGAAACATATCGAGAAACTCATTAACCACCAAAACCAATTCGAGCTTAGGTGACTCACCCTCATCATCTCTAACCCGCACAATGTTATAAATGCAACCCTTACAAATCATCTTTCGAGCTTTGAGGTAGGAAATAAACCAACCCTTAACCACAGAATCACTACCCTTCCACTCCAACACAGGTTCATTAGGAACTTGGAATATAACTTGCCTAGTTCTACAATCAACCGAGGCATATGATGCATGCAACCAATCCATTCCAAGAATAAAATCAAATTCATACATCTCAAGTTCTACCATGTCACCAGGGAACACTTTATGCAACACAGAGATAGGACAACCACGATACACTTTTCGAGCAATAACAGACTCACCCATAGGGGTATACACCGAATAAGGTTCCCTTAGAGTTTTAGAAGTCAAACCAAATTTAACAGCCAATAAAGGAGTCACAAAAGATAAATTTACACCCGGATCAAGTAAAGCATAAGCATCAAAATCAAAACAATTTAACATACCAGCCACGACGTTCGGAGCCTCCTCCACTTCTTGCCGGGCATGAAGAGCATAAAATTGGTTGTTTCTGGGAGCACTTCCAACTGAAGCATTCAGTTGCCCTTGATTACCGGGAGCCGCTTGATCCTTCTTCATATTCTTCAGACAATTAGAGATCTTGTGGTCCAAACTACCACACCCATAGAAAGCAGCCATAACTCTTTTTCATTCACCCACATGATTACCACAACATTGGCCACAACAAGGAAATCGGGGACCACCCCTAACTTGTGTCTTAGGAAGAAGCACCATTGGATTAGAAACCCTCATATTTTAACCTTCGCCTTGATGAAATTGGCTAAACCCACCACTACTCTCGGAATTAGAGAACCCACCATCAAGTCGTGCCCTCTTAGCTTCATTCACTCTTCTCTCCTTAAGCTTCTCACCCTCAATTTTCTCGGCAAAAGTCATAAGTCTTGAGATGTCCATATCTTGAATAAACATAATTGTACGGCATTCCTTCACCACTAAATCAGAGACACACAAAATAAACTTGTGCATTCTTGCCTGGGGGTCAGATACAAGCATTGGAGTATACTTAGAGAGCTTAGTAAATTTGAGAGAATAATCCCTCATAGTCATACCACCTTGTTAGAGATTGATGAACTCGATCATTTTGGCTTCCCTAAGCTCAAGAGGAAAGAACCGGTCAAGGAAGGCCATTTTGAACTCTTCCAACCCAACCTTGACATCAACTATCCTATCAATTAGCCACTGGTTATACCACACCTGGGCCACATCTTTCAATTTATATACAACCAACTCAGCCTTGTCCTCAGAACTAACACCCATAATGGTCAACACCTTAGTGAGTTCATCAATGAACTCTTGAGCATCCTCATCCACTTTTGAGCCAAAGAACTCCGGAGGGTTCATCCGGGTGAAATCCTTAACCCTAGAGGCCGAAGTACCAACTGTTGAGGGATTAGCTGGCCGAGATTGGTTAGCCACTGCTTGGGCCAACATAGACACCACTTTCCTAAATTCGGCATGGGTCACCTGTTCCTCGTAGTCGGGAGCCTGACAGGGGAAGGGAGCTCTTCTGTAAGGCATATTCTGAAAGAGCGACAAGAATACCAAGAGTTTAGGAAATTTATTATAACAACTCACAACACGGCATAAGGAAATAATAAAATGAGACAAATTCCAAAAATGTCACCATACCCTCCCGTTCATAGTCAAGGCACGTATCACACCCATGAATAAGACTCTAATCGACACGGCTTCTTGGACTCCGAGGATCATTTACAAACCTAGGGCTCTGATACCATCTCTGTCACAACTCGAAAGGGCGGCCTAGATGTGACGTGGTGAAAAAGAACTTGAAAGTCCTTGATCAAGCCATCATAGCATCATTACTGGCATCATCAGTTCGGAAGTGCAGAAAAGTAAACACATAACATATAATTCTAGGGAGAACGGGGGCTTTGGACTCAATCTATGGGGATGTTGCTGGGAATGGGATGAACATGGATCACATAGCACATAACAAGTATTTATAAAGGGCGAGTAAGTAGGACTCAAGCTATGAGGGCATACCGGGTTAAGGGACTTTCCACATATGCACATTCCCAACATTCACAAGTCCAATACATAATCATAAGTATAATAGGAACATCATTCTCATAACCAAGTCTCAATAGCCATAATATCTCAACAAAACATAATACAACGTGTAAGAGTATAACATGTCCAACATAGCCTCTGCATAAGATAAACGGGGCATCGACATAATCCCGGCTCACCCTCAAGTCATCAAGTAGGAAAATAAAATGATACAAAGAAGATAGAAAGTAGCTATTGCCCTTGGCCAAAAAGGGCTCACCACAAGCAAATAGCTTCAAGGATGTCACTCGTCGTCCAACGAGATATAGAGGTCGTCACCGGTCCCTAAATGGTTAGAACATGTAGACAAAGAGTATGGGTTAGCACAATAATGCACTAAGTATATGGATATGCAATGCATATGATATAATAATATCACCAAGAAAGATGGAAAGGGGACAAGTGATACGAAAAGAATGCACATAGTCAAAAGATGAGTATATCATAACAATATCACATGCCATAATGCATGGAATGCAACCTAGGAATCATATTATAGTGGAGATGTGACTTTAACTGATAACAGAGGGAACCCGAGCGAGCTACTACTGTGATTCGGACTACTTACCAGATAGATCCCTAGAGGAAACATAACAAGTCATCCCATCTAGGGAGAAATCCCATGTTGGTACATGGTTTGACGGAAATGAGTATGGACCCATAGAGCTAGTCCACCCCAACTCCAATCCCTTGGTGCTAAGCCTCATCCCACGAAAATACATATATGCATGCAAGCCTTTCAAAATGAAGAGTTTACATTCCTTTAAAATCCATGCATCATTAAGAAAACCTTATCATTATCAAATCCATATCCATACTTAGGCTCGAAAGCCAACAAGAGTTTCCAAAACCGTTTTCATATCAATGCAATAGGAGTAGCTCATCTACATAGCTTATCATATCAAGTCTTCATAACATATCAAAATGGTGCAAGCACCCAAAATGCTCAAAGAGTCTTAACAAAGAACTATGTGATCATAAGCCTTAACATATCATATCATAACAAGAGGGTCATGCCCTTAACAAGAGTTTCATCATAACCATACTTTAATGAATATGCCATGAATGAGGAATCAAGTGCATGGGTAAGGGAGGATTCAAACCTTAAACCATAATTCAATAGATAATTCAACATAATTTATGAGAAAATCCAAATTCCAATCATAATGCAATTTACCCATGCATATTAAACCATTAAAGGGGCATGCACATTAGACCTTCAAGAGTTTTAATGCAAATCATGAATTTCAAACATAAAACAACTTTAAATCACCTAATTTCTACAGCCCATAACTCAATTCAACTAAATATATCAAAATTCAAAGAACTCATAATTAAAGAAAACTTAAATTCATAAATTAAAGAGAAGGGTTCTTGGGTCTTCATGGATGAAAGGGAATCCATGAACCAATCCCATATATCTTGATATTAGCCAAGAGAATTGGATGATTTTACAAGAAAGATGATTTTCCCCAAATTTTCTTCAAGCATTCATCAATGCAGGTCAAGAGGATTGAAGAGAGTTAGAATGAAATAAAGGGGATTAGGGTTTGATTTAGTGTTTTTAGGAGACCTTATAAATGCTAAAATGGGCATAGGATTAAACCAAATTGAGAATTAACCATTAATGAAATGGACTAGCTCACAGAAAATAGGGCCTTGCGGAGGCCACCCAGTGGTCGTGAACTGCCTCACAGATCGTGGGCCTATCCATGATACCACACTTGGTCTCGGCTTTGGCTTGAACTTTCGAGGGACTTTTTGGATTAACTCACGAGAGGCCTCACGAACCGTGAAGCTACACACCGACCATGTATTGGTCTGTGGAGCATCACTTGGTCCGGAGTCTAGCCCTGAGCCTTTACCAACTCTCTGGAACACTTCAGGGGACCCCCTCACGGACCTTGAAGGCTCACACAGATGGTGAAGTGATTCGTGGAGTTCCACTTGGTCCAGGGCTTGATCCCAAACCCCAAGGAACCCAGTGGAGCAACCCATGGGACACACCATGGACCGTGAACCACCAAACGGTCGGTGGTCCCTCACTTAGGCTCCATTCTGAAGCCTTTTTGTAGCATACTTCCTAATACAGGCAGTCTCACTGTAAGGGTCATACCTCTCACATCCAAACTCCAAATCAAGTGAAAGTAGTTGCGTTGCAAACATAACTCAAAGATCTTTGATTTGATATATAATAGCACATATTGTGCATCTCATACCAAGATATATGGCTTTTCAAAATCCATGCTTCCTAACAGACCTTACAATCTTTCACCAAAGAAATTACCTTGAATTTGGCCACTTAAATACAAGCCATGACTACCAAAACTTAACCATGATAAGTTCAACACTAACTTTGACCAACCATTATGAAGTTCAAAATATTTTGGCTCGTTACAGAACATTAGGAGCTTCTTAGGTTTGGTGGGGTACTGCTAGAGATTTCTTGAGGGTGTTTCTTCAATTGTCTCTCCTTTAAAAAAATTTACCCAAAAGAAAGCCAAATTTTTATGGACCAATGAGTGTGAGAGGAGTTTTTAAACTTTGAAATAGAATATTACGTCCACCCCTATTTTGGCTTTATAGAAAGGGTTAGAACGGTTTGTGGTTAATTGTGATGCTTCGAGAATCAAATTGGGGTATGTATTGATGCAAAGTGATAAAGTCATTACCTATGCTTCTAGACAACCAAAGGTGCATGAGTGTAATTACTCCACCCGTAATCTTGAGTGAGCGGTCATGGTATTTGTTTTGAAAATATTATGTCACTATTTATATGGGGTTCATGTTGATGTAATCACCGACAACAAGAGTCTCCAATATGTGTTCACTCAAAGAGACCTTAATTTGAGGAAAATAAGATGGTTGGAACTCTTTAAGGATTGTGAAATAAGTGTGCACTATAATCCTAACAAGGCTAATATTATGGTTGATGCTCTAAGTAGAGTGTCCATGGAGAGTGTGGTTCATATTGATGATGGTAAGAAGGAATTGGCAAAAGAAGTTCATTGATTAGCTAGATTGGTAGTTAGGTTGGATGAGGCCGAAAATGGAGGTGTATTGGTTGTAGATTGTTCTAAGTCTTCCTTGGTGGAAGAGGTCAAATCCAAACAAGACCTAGACTCTGGATTGGTGGAATCTATGTTATTGGTGAAGGATAGCAAGGTGGAGATTTTCTCCCAAGGGGAAGATATTGTCCTTAGATACGTGGGTAGGTTGTGTGTGCCTGATGTTGATGGCTTGAGAAACTTGATCTTGAATGAAGATCCTAATTCATCTTATCCTATTCACCCAGGTTCTACCAAGATGTATAAAGCTTTGAGGGAAGTGTATTGGTGGGGTGCATTGAAAAGAGATATTACTAAGTTTATAGTCAATTTCCATAATTTTCAATAAGTAAAAGACGATCATTAAAGGTAGGGTGACCTAGACCAAGATATAGACATATCTACTTGGAAGTAGGAAGAAATCAATATGGATTTTGTGGTTGGGTTTCCAAAGACTAAAAAGCTTTTTGATTCTATATGGGTTATTGTGTATAGAATGAAAAAGTGGGCTCCCTTCCTACCAATCAAGATGACTTATGGTGCCAATGATTATTTCAAGTTATATATTCATGAATTGGTTAGATTTCATGGGTCTCATTGGCTATTATATCATATCATGATGCTCAGTTTACATCACACTTTTGGAGGTCTTTCTAAGGAGGCCTTGGTACTAAAGTTAAGATTAGTACAACCTTTCGCCAACAAATGAATGGTCAAGTCGAAAAAATCATTCAAACTCTTGAGAATATGCTTAGGGCTTATTTCTTAGAGTTTAAGGGTAGTTGGGATGAGCATCTCCCACTGGTAGAGTTTTCTTACAACAATAGATATCACTCTTGTATAGGAATGGCTCTGTAACACCCCACATCTCATAGGTACTAGTACTATGTATATAGGACATGATATGGCTTAGTCAAATGAGCACCAATTATTAGAAGTACTTAACTTTCATATTAGAGGGCTATATTTACGTCTAATGCTTAAGATGAGCGAGTGTATCGAAGTTTCAAGTCAAATTAAGGAGAATGCAACCTTAAACGGCATGAAAGAAGTGAGGGGCTTCTGGAACTTAGGAAGCTAGCAGGTGAGTCACCTTTTTGCTTAGGTTAGATAAGCTAGGCACAAAGGGAATATTAATCCATCCATGAGTGAACTCACTTGAGGCCCAAAATTTAGTAAAATGGAGACAAGGCCTAACCCCACATCTTTCCAAGTCCGATAAAGAATAAACCCCAACTTGAAGATGTAATTTTAGCCCCTGATTTGGAATTATAAATGGACAATATTAGCAACCCAATATGAATAGAAAAAAGTGTCCAAGTATATTCACAACCCACTTGACAATTTGGGTCCAAATTAAGTGAAGAGAAAAGAGAACAATGTGCAGCCAAGGCCCATTGAGTTAGAGCCCCATAAGGGCCAAGTGAAAGGTCAAAAGAGTATATTACTCCCTTGATAAATAAGCCTTGAATTGCTTGAGAAAGTCGGCAAAAAGTGTCCCTTTAAAAGTTGCTAAAAACCAGCTCCTTAAGTCATTTTAAGATAGACAAACAAAAATAGATTTTTCAAGGGTTTGCTCCTTGCTCTCTTTTCACTTTACAAAGAAACCAAAACACACTTTTAGGGTATTTGAAGAGGGACTGATATTTGAAGACTAAGGTATGTAAAAATACCTATGGTTTTAGTATATTTTTCCATGTAAAATAAGAGAGATATGCTGGTAATGTTGTGCTAGAATTTTGTACAGCATGTGTTCCAAAAGTTGCTACTCACTTTCTTTGGTTGTTGAGGGACTTTTCACTTGTTGGTTGACTTTATTATGAAGGAAAGTTGATGTTATAACAAGTCTTAGGTCAGATATGGTAAAGTAAAGTTGTTGCACTATTTTTGTTTTACTTAAGAATAAGTTTTTATATGTTATCTTAAATATTGTTAGTCGGAACTTATGTGTTGCTTAATTGGAGAATGTTATCTCACATCCTCCATCTATTTTGGGACTGTTTGGGACTATTTTAAGACTGGTTTTGATGTATAAAAATGTTGATAATAATTTGGTGGAATTAGGAATAGGTGTGGATTGTTGTCGTTGAAATATGGGGAAAGGACGTAATGTTATGCTACCTAATAATGTGTTGCGTGGGGTTGTTGTATGTTGTACTTGCTACATTTTTGTGAGTTTAGCTAGGACTAAAACAATCAGGATATTACATGTGTATAAGAATGTGTATTAGAAAAAAATATGATTAAATAAGGAAAGGTCGAAAGAATGCCTTTGGGTCGATAATTATGGACTTGCTGCCCGATTATTATTTTTGGGTGGAATTGGACTACCAAAATGTGTTTATTAACTACTAATACTAGTTTTACCATCTACCCTATTGTACATCACTATTTTAGAGAAAAGAAAGTTACTTCGAGGTAGAATTGAGTTGGTACAGCGCGATATGTAAGGCTACTCAATTTCCTATTACATTTTATGAAATATAGATTCTTTCGTGCCACACAAAGTCACTTATAAACTGCAACATGGTTAATGACCTTTTCTCCATTATTTAACATGTACATATGTTCCCATATATATTCATTCTCAAGCTGCATACATACTTTGGATACAAAGATATATGACTTCTCTTTTAGCTAAATAAGTCCATGTGTTATTTCATCTCCTACAGGTTTCAAAAGTTGTGTAACCTACTCTTTTCATTGTGCATTATCTTACATGACTATTTATAAGTCACTTGTTATATATATAGTCCTACAGCTCAAAATATTATGACCACCAAAAGAATCATCTCAAAAGTAAATAAAAGATAAAGTAAAGTTACTTTTGATGGGTGGTAGCCCAAGAGGTGGAAGAACCACCTAGAAAGGGGTCGATCCTAGGGGAAAGAAAGGCCTAGCTAGGGTCGACCCTAATATAGATTTACCACTGATCAGTTGGTCATTCGTATTATTATTGTGCATAGATTATACAGTAAATAAAGTTAAAGTAACATAAAAGACAAAAAGTACTTGATTCCACAATTTCACTAAAGGTGATCTTTTATCCTTACACCAGTGCATGATTTCATTTGAGTTCTTATTTCACACATAGTATAGTTTTCCTTACATATTCAGTACATTATCTCATACTAACATCCCTCTCGGGGGATCTGCATTTCATGTTGTAGGTACAGGAGCTAGTAGATCTCCCCACTAAGAGTACATGATATCCAGCTACTGTTACTGGGTTGCAGGTTGCTCTGGAGTTCTATATGTCTAGAGCTTATGTTTTGTAGTGTATAGTAGTTATTACTGAGGTGGGGCCTGTCCTGACCCTTATCAGACAGTGTTTCTTATCTAGAGGCTTTATAGACTATGTAAAGTAAAGTGTGACATGCCTTGCATTTTGGACATCGTGGCTCCAATGGCCTAGTCATATGCATTTCCTTTTGGCTCTTTATTGCTATCTACTTTCCTAAAGGCATGTTGAGTGTCTAAATCCCTTATAATGTTCATAGATAGTGCATACTTATTGGTTGGTTCTCCCGAGCCTTGTCGGAAATGGGTATCAATCCACCTTAATAGGATTTTGGGCATGATAGAAGTGATATCAGAGGGGGTCATTCTTGGAAGTCTACAAAGGCGTGTCTATGTAGAGTCTTGCTTATGGATGTGTTGTGCACCACATTTATAAGTAGGAGGCTACGGGGCATTTAGGTTTTGTCAATTTTTTTTCCATTCTTTAGATCGTACCATAGAGCCAAATGTTGTAGATGGATTGTGTCTGACCTTTAAATTGTTTTGTACAACAAGTATGCTTGAAATAAGGAAAAGCAAAGGCAAAGGGAAAGAAGTAGAAGTGGTAGTTGGTGTAATCAGTCGGGTGAGACAACAAAGTAAGGCCTATGATGAGTCTCTATAACAGACATCTCCATCTCCTCCATCTCCGAATGTACCAGGGAGTAGTGAAAATCCCCCAAAACCACCTATTGATGCTGCTGTTCAAGATCTGAGAAATGTAGTCTAACTGTTGACTCGTATAGTTGCGGGCCAATGTCAAAGACAGGAAGGCCCAGTTGCAGGTACAGATGGTGCAGATAGGGGAGCCAGCATGAGAATACGTGATTTTCTTAATTTAGACCCTCCATCATTCACCACCTTATATCCCAAGGAAGACCTACAAGATTTCATCGATCAGATCCAATGCACTTTGGATGTTATGCACGTAAGTGGTACAGAAGTTGTTGAGCTAGCAGTATATAGATTAAAGGGTGTGGGTATACTATGGTATGAAGATTTTAAGCAATCTAAGGGTACTGATGCACCTCCAACTACTTGGAAGGATTTCAAAGAGGCATTTCTTGACCATTACCTGCCCTTAGAGATCTGAGAGGCTCATGCAGATCAGTTCCTAAATCTCCACCAAGGGAATATGAGTGTGAGGGAGTATAGTCATCAATTTTATTCCCTGGCCAGGTATGCTCCTATGTAATTGCTACTATGGCAGATAGATTTCATCGATATGTGGATAGGTTTGATTCGTATCTGGTTAGAGACTGTACCATTGCTTCTTTGAATAAAGACATGTATATAGCGAGGATGCAAACTAGACGATCAAAGGCAAAGAAAAAGGATACAAGAGTTAGAAAGGGGGTAGTCCAAGAGGGCTAGATCTACACGGCAGATTACACTATCCTAAGGTGAGTTTAGTCCTCAATTTTCTAATAGGCCACCTAGGTCATCTTCCTCCTACTTGACAACTTGTTATCCACCATAATTCCAAGGACCTAGACAAAGAAGTGAAGGCTAAGGTGCACGGGCAATGGGGTATTCAGCAAGCCAACGAATGCCTCTCAAGAAGCCTTTTAAAGAATGTGAGAGAAGACATTTAGGTACATGTCGCATAGGGGTAGATGTTTGTTATTAGTGTGGGGTGCCAGGGCATATTATAAGAGATTGCTCAACAAGACGCATGGATAATATAGCACAACCTATTGGATAAGTTATTGCATCATCATCACCGGCGCCTCTATTAGGTAGAGGTCAGTAAGTTCCTATAGGTCGTGGTACAGATGTTAGAGGGGTGGCTAGCTCTAGCATGGTTCAAAATTGCACCTTTGCTCTAGGGACTCGGCAAAACTTGGAAGCTTCACAAGATGTGGTTAAAGGTACATTGTCCATCTTTTCATATAATGTATATGCATTGATTAACCCTGGTTCTACACTATCATATATAACTCCACTAGTTGTTGGGAAGCTTAAGAGAACACCTAAATTATTGAACAAACCATTTGAAGTGTCTACGCCAAATCGGTGAATCTATTATGGCTAGAAGGGTCCATTACAACTGTGTAGTAACTATTGTGAATGTGACACGTTGTCTAACCTTATTCAGTTTAAAATGGTAGAATTTGATGTTATAATGAGTATGGATTGGTTGGCTTCTTGCTATGCCACCATGTATTGCCGAACTAAAAGAGTGTACTTCCACTTTCCAAAAGAGGTAGTCCTTGAATAGGAAGGCATTGTTGGGGAGCCAAAGGGTAAATTTATCTCTTATTTTAAAGCAAGGAAAATGATTTCAAAGGGATAAATATGTCATCTAGTTAGAGTGAGAGATTTGGAGGTAGAATTACCAACTATTCAATTTATTCCAATAGTGAATGAATTTGTTGATGTGTCTCCTGAAGAGCTTCCAGGTTTACCTCCAGAACGAGAAGTAGATTTTATTATTGACTTACTTCCAGGCACTCAACCTATCTCTATCCCTCCATATAGAATGGCCCCGACAGAATTACGTGAATTAAAGGAGCAATTAAAAGACTTACTTGAGAAAGGTTTTGTAAGGCCTAGTATATCCCTTTGGGGTGCGCCACTGTTATTTGTACGTAAAAAGGATAGCACTTTGAGAATGTGTATTGATTACCAACAATTAAATAGGGTGACAATTAAGAATAAATATTCCCTTCCAAGGATTGATAATTTATGTGATCAGTTACAAGGGTGCCAAATACTTTTCAAAAATTGACTTAAGATCAGGTTATGACCAAGTGAGGGTAAAAGAGAAAGATATACCTAAGACGGCTTTCAGAACACGCTATGGTCACTTTGAATTTCTTGTTATGTCATTTGTGCTAACAAATGCACTGGCAGTTTTTATGGATTTAATGAACAGGGATTTCGAGCCATTCTTGGATGTATTCATGATAGTATTTATAGATTATATTTTGGTCTATTCAAGGTCAGAAGAGGACCATACAAATCACTTATGACAAGTATTATAAGTTATTTGCGATCGATTGTTGTAAGCCAAGTTTTCCAAATGTGATTTTTTGTTAAAATCAGTGGCATTCTTAGGTCATATTATATCTGACGAAGGAATAAGGGTTGATTCACAAAAGATAGAGGTCGAGAAAGATTGGCCAAGCCCAACAACACCCACAGAAGTTTGAAGCTTCCTAGGGTTGGCAGGTTATTATAGAAGGTTCGTTGAAGGTTTTTCTTCTATTTTTATACCTCTAACAAAGTTGACACACAAGATGACCAAGTTCCAATGAAATGATGCATATGAAAGGAGCTTCCAAGAGTTGAAAAGCAGGCTAACTTCTACACATATGCTAGTGCTTCCAGAAGGCACTGAGGGGTATGTGGTGTATTGTGATGCTTCCGAAGTTAGCTTAGGGTATGTAGTGATACAACAAGGCAGGGTAATCGCTTATGCCTCAAGCCAACTGCGACCACATGAGAAAAACTATCCAACACATGATCTTGAGCTAACAGCAGTTGTGTTTGCTTTAAAAATATGGTGCCACTATTTGTAAGGGGTTTATGTTGACATATATACTGATCATAAGAGCCTGCAATACATCTTAAGTAAAAAGACCTAAATTTGAGGTAGTGGAGGGCTAGAGCTAATAAAAGATTATGATGTTGATATACTATACCATCTAGGTAAATCAAATGTAGTAGTCGATGTTCTGATTCAATAGACGCTCATGAATACTAGCGATCAAAATGGGGTAAAGCAAGAGATAGCTAAAGATTTATGTCAACTAGCCATTTTAGGAGTTCGCCTTTTTGAAACTCCAAAGAAAGGGATTATTTTGCATAATGTTGTAGAGTCTTCATTGATAAATGAGATGAAGGACAAGCAATTCAATGATCCTATGCTACGATGCCTTAAGCAAAAGGTAAGTCAAGGTATGTTGAAAGGATTTAAGCTTACACACGATGGGGTACTTTATTATCAAAATAGATTATGTGTGTCTGATATTAATAGACTAAGAAGGAGGATAATAGAAGAAACCCATCATTCAAGATGTTCCATTCATCCAGGATCAACTAAGATGTATCATGACCTGAAGGGAATATTTTGATGGGGAGGCATGAAGGAGGACCTTACAGAATTTGTGGCTCAATCTCTGAATTGCTAACAAGTAAAAGTAGTGCACCAAAAGCTAGGAGGTTATATGCAATGTATAGAGCTCCCAACTTGGAAGTGGGATATGATTAACATGAATTTTGTTATTAGATTGCCTCGCTCATTTCATAAGTTTCACTCCATATGGGTAATAGTCGATAGGCTCACAAAGTTAGCACACTTCTTACCAGTTAGGAGTGACTATACATCTAATGCTTAATATGAGCGAGTGTATAGAAGTTTTAAGTCAAATTAAGGAGAATGCGGCCTTAAACTACGTGAAAGAAGTGAGGTGCTTGTGGGATTTAGGAAGCTAGCAGGTGATTCACCTATGTGCTTAGCTTATATAATCTAGGCACAAAGGGAATATTAATCCATCCATGAGTGAACTCACTTGAGGCCCAAAATTTAGTAAAACGAAAAGGAAACAGAGACGAGGCCCAACCCCAAATCTTGTCAAGTCTGATAAAGAATAAACCCCAAGCTTAGGTTGTAATTTTAGCCCATGGTTTGGAATTATAAGTGGACAATATTGGAATCCCAATAAGAATAGAAAAAGGGCCCAAGTATATTCACAACCCACTTGACACTTTGGGCCCAAGCTAAGTGAAGAGAAAAGAGAACAATGGGCAGCCAAGCCCCATTGAGTTGGAGCCCCATAAGGTCCAAGTGAAAGGGAAACATAGTACATTACTCCCTTGATAAAACAAGCCTTGAAATGATTGACAAATTCGGCCAAAAGTGGCCCTTTAAAAGGGGCTAAAGACCAGCTCTTTAAGTCATTTTAAGATAGACAAAAAAATAGATTTTTTAAGGATTTTCTCCTTGCTCACTTTTTACAATGCAAAGCAGCCAAAGCACACTTTTAGGGTCTTTGAAGAGGGTCTGATCATTGGAGACTAAGGTAAGTAAAAATACATATAGTTTTAGTATATATTTCCATGTAAAATATGAGAGATATGTTGGTTATGTTGTGCTAGAATTTTGGATAGCATGTGTTCCAAAAATTGCTACTCACTGTCCTTGGTTATTGAGGGACTTTTCTCTGGTTGGTTGACTTTATTATGAAGGAAAGTTGATGTTATAATAAGTCTTAGGTCAGATATGGTAAAGTAAAGTTGTTGCACTATTTTTGTTTTACTTAAGAATGAGTTTTTGTATGTTATCTTAAATGTGTTGTTAGTCAGAACTTGTGAGATGCTTAATTGGAGAATGTTGTCTCACATCCTCCATCTATTTTGGGACTGTTTGGGACTATTTTAAGACTGGTTTTGATGTATAAAAATATTGATAATAATTTGGTGGAAGTAGGAATAGGTGTGAATTGTTGTCATTGAAATATGGGAAAAGGACGTAATGTTAGGCTACCTAATAGTGTGTTGTGTGGGGTTGTTATATGTTGTACTTGCTACATTGTTGTGAGTTTAGCTGGGACTAAAACAAGTTGGATATTACATGTGTATAAGAACTTGTATTAGAAAAAAATACGATTAAAGAAGGAAAGGTTGAAAGAACGCCTTTGGGTCGATAATTACGGGCTTGTTGCCTGGTTATTATTTTTGGGTGAAATTGGACTACCAAAATATGTGTATTAGCTACTAACCCTATCGTAGATAACTATTTGGGAGAAAATAAAGTTGCTTCGAGGTAATATCAAGGTGGTACAGCGAGGTATGTAAGGCTACTCAATTTTCTATTACTTGGCATGAAATATAGAGTCTTCTGTGGCACACAAAGTCACTTATAAACTCCAACATGGTTAATGACCTTTTCTCCATTCTTTAACATGTACATATGTTCCCATATATAGTCATTCTCAAGCTACATACATACTTTTGATACCAAGATATATGACTTCTCTTTTAGCTAAATAAAGTCCATGTGTTATTTCATCTCCTACATATTTCAATAGTTGTGTAACATACTCTTTTCATTGTGCATTGTCTTACATGACTATTTATATGTCACTTGTTATATCTATAATCCTACAGCTCAAAAGATTATGACTACCAAAAGAATCATCTCAAAAGTGAATAAAAGATAAAGTAAAGTTACTTCTGATGGGTGGTATCCCAAGGGGTAGAAGAATCACCTAGCCAGGGTCGATCCTATCACGGGGGGTAGCCCAAGGGGCAAGGAAGGCCTAACCATGGTCGATCCTGATATATATTTATCACTGATCAGTTGGTTATTTGTATTATATGTTATGCACATATTATATAGTAAATAAAGTAACATAATGGACATAAAGTACTTGATTCCAAAATTTGACTAAAGGTTGTCTCTTATCCTTACACTAGTGCATGATTTTATTTGAGTTCTTCTTTCACATATAGTATATTTTGCTTTACATATTCAGTATATTATCTCATACTAACGTCCCTCTCGGGGGACCTGCATTTCATGTTGCAGGTACAGGAGCTAGTAGATCTCCCCAGTAGGAGTATAGGATATCTAGTTGTTGTTATTGGGCTACAGGTTGCTTTGGAGTTCTGTGTGTCTAGAGCTTATGTTTTATATTGTATAGTAGTTAGTACTGAGGCAGAGCCTGTCTTGACCCTTATCAGATAGTGTTTCTTATCTAGAGGCTTTATAGACTATGTAAAGTAATGTGTGACATGTGTTGCATTTTTGGCATCGTGGCTCCAACGGCCTAGTCATATGCATTTCCTTTTGGCTTGTTATTTTTATCTACTTTCCTAAAGCCATGTTGAGTGCGGATATCCTTTATAATATTCATAGACAGTGGATGATTATAGATTTGTTCTCCCGAGCCTTGTCGATAACGGGTGCCAATCCGTCTTAATAGAATTTTGGGTGTAATAGGCTCCTTTTGAAGCTCTCTATGGTAAACGTTTTAGATCTCCAGTTGGGTGGTTTGAGGCGGGGAAGATGGCTTTTTTAGGTCTAGATTTAGTTATGGGTGCTTTGTAGAAGGCGAAGGTGATAAAGGAAAGATTGAAGACAACTCAAAGTAGGCAAAATTCCTACTCTGATGTAAGGAGAAGGGATCTTGAGTTTGAAGTTGATGATTGGGTGTATTTGAAGGTCTCGCTTATTAAGGGTGTTGTAAAATTTGGAAAAAAGGGAAAGTTAAGCCCTTGGTATATATGACCTTACAGGATCTTGAGATGTGTTGCTAAAGTTGCTTACGAATTAGAGTTGCCCATGGACATGAGCATGGTTCATCCGGTTCTCTATGTCTCTATGTTGAGGAAGTGTGTTGGAGACCCTAATTCCATTGTGCCTCTATAGGTGATTAATGTTGAAGAGAATTTGACTTATATGGAATTTTCAGTGAAAATCTTTGATAGGCAAGTAAAATGGTTGAGAAATAAAGATGATGTATTCGTCAAAGTTCTTTGGAAGAACCATCAAGTTGAGTGTTCTACTTAGGAAGCCGAAGCTGATATGAAGAAGTAATATGCTTATCTCTTCCATTTTAATCAAGCTTGAGGTACTATGATTTTTCTTATTTGAAAACCTCCTTATTATTTCATGTCATTTATGCATAAGTATGTGATTTTGAAGTTTCATCGAAAATGTCAATTGAAGCATGATTTGAGAATTTTCATGAGGTATATGTTGCATTTTGCACATGGCACCTGTATTCTATTCCTTAAAACTTACCTTTAGCACATTTGAGGATGAATGTTTTCAAGGGAGAGATATTGTAAAGTGCCATATATTGGAAGGTGTAAATAAGGCCTAAGAAATAAAATTTGAAAACTTTCTAAGAGTTAGTAGGTTTTACGGAAGAGCCTACAGGTCATAAGTTCCTCCACAGGTTGTATCTTGGGCTCGTGGAATGATGGCCAAACTTGGTGAAAATGTTGATTTCTAAAGTTGAGTTTACACTTATCAGACTGCCCGTAGATTGACTTAGGAGCCATAAGTCATGTCGTAGGTTAAGGATTAGAGAATGCTCTAAGGGTCCAAAATGCTATCAGACAAAATCCCTTACCTACGACCCGTAGACTAGACCACGGTCCATAATTAGGGTCTCATGATCTTGGCCGGCAAAATTTTTATAAGGGAAAATCTAAATGTTCCTAGTATTGTATGTTTATACTACATCATTTACCCTTAAATAAGACCTTTCCAGCCTTATACAACCCTAAAGAACACTATCCCTCCCCATTCTAAAAAATTATCCTAAGCCTAAAATCCTCCAAAACACTCTCAAGCTCATTCGAGGCATTCAAGTGTGAGGTGCAAGCTAGGGTTTTGGTTCTTCCATCTCCAAATCAAATTTCCTCCCATTAAATCATATAAGGTATGTGATTTTGATTGTGGAAACCCTCCCTTCACAAGTTCAACCATTCTTTCTCCTTATATGCATAAAATTTATGGATATTTCTAGCTATTTTTATGAACTATTTTATATGATAATATTATGAAGAGATTTATGATGATATACCATTGTACATAATTATGCATTGAAAGGCCATGTGAAATCTAAGGATCTTTATGAGGGTTTGATGATACCCTAGCTAAGTTTTGTTATGCTTTGGTGGGTTATTTTGAATAATGTTCAAGTGATTCCATTTTACTCCTCTCATATTATTTACTCATGAATTGCATGATTTTAAACTTATGCACCTATATCCACCATGATTTGATTAAAGATTTATACAAAGCTTCTATGATATTGAGGGTCTTATGTCAAGTTATACAAAACATGAATGCTATGAATTTTGAAAGGGTTATTATGCATGATATAAGATATGAGAATATTGTGAAAGTTATGAAAGTGATAACACCTATCTTTGATATTATAAAGTTTTGGTTTGATGAGCTACTCTATGTAAATATTATGATATTATGATGCATTTCATATTATGGCTATAAGGATGATTTGAGTATACCTTGAAATTGTGACCTAGCACCGAGCGGACCTTTGTAGGTTGTCATTCTCCCTTAAACTATATTACCGCCAAAGTTTTGTGAATTATGTATTGCATGACTAACTAAAAAGGGGGAGTTCATGTAAGGTACATGCGACTTAATGTCCAAAAAGTGTGGTGATCCCATAAGTCTTTTATCTTCCAATAATCAAAAAGGGTGGTGTTTCCGTAAGGCTCTTATCTCATGACTGACCAAAAAAGAGGAGTTCCCGTAAGGTAACCAAAAAGGGTGTTTTTCCAATAAGGTGTTTCTGATGAACTTTCCAAAAAGGGGAGGTTCCCGTAAGTTGAGTGTTTGGTTTACCCTGGCAAAGTAGACTTCTCCTCATCCTGTGTGGAGTGAACATCAGTATTCAAAGTAATAGCTCGTTTGATCTTATATGCCAGTTATGACACCTTTCCATATATGTATGATATGTTATATGATTTGTTGATCCTCATGCATATTTTGACTAAGGCATTAAACGTTCATTACATATTGATCTTACACCCATTGATTATGATTATACATATTGTCTAATTATGGCTTGTGTTCCTCGTGGTATTGCACCTCGCATATTTAGTACATTCCAAGTACTAGTGCATACTTTTTTCTACATGATCTAACCAGGACCGGAGATCCTATCCATCCTCCTCCTTCACGTGTCTAGACAATGCGATTGAAGATATCTTTTGGTGAGTCCTCCAAATAGCCATTTACTTTCTTGCCTTATTATGCCTTATATATTTATGGATATTATCTTTTAAGGGTGAGCCCGAGAGATGTCTTGGCTCCTGTTCAATTTGTATTAAAGGTGTATTTGGATATTTGGATATCTATGCTATGAGCTCGACTCTTATGCTATGTATTATGAAAGACTCCCTTAGTACCTTATTTCCTCTTATGTGTTCAATGTTTGTTGTCTGGTTGAGATGGAAGTTCTAAACCCCTAATTGCCCTCATAGCGTGAGTCATACTTACCTACACCTTAGATTTTATTTGCTATGTGGTCCATGCTAATCCTTTTCCCTACAACATCCCTATAGTGTGAGTCCAAAGTCTCATTTTCCCTAGAACTTATATGTTATTTGCTTTAATTTTTCTTTTTGCAACTAAGAATGTGCTATGTATGTTTAAGAGACTTATTTGGGATACCTTCAAGTTCCCCATTCGTCGTGTTATGCCTAGGCCCTAGGCTTGGATCGTGACAACATGCATATTTAAATTGTTGCATTGGTATGCACATAACCTATACTTGAATTGTTGCATTAGTATGCACATAACTTATATTTTAATTGTCGTGTTGGTATGAATATACCTTATACATGATTTTTTTGTATTTGTATGCACATAGCTTACATTTTAATTGTTGCATTGGTATGCAAACAACTTATACTTGAATTGTTGCATTGATATGCACACAACTTCTACTTAAATGGTTGCATTGGTATTTACACATCTCTAATGATATTTGCATCACCTGAGATATTATAATACTTGTGACATTACAGTATATGGCGTATGACGCCTTGGGGTACTTCAGTATGAGGCCTGCGATGCCTCTAGATACTTCGGCTTATGGCATGTGATGCCTTGAGATATTGAGTACATGGCCTGGGATGCGCCAGGGTTCTATCTAGTAGCTTTAGCTCAATAGATGTGTACGTCGGCCTTGCAAAAATCGTGATTCCACCTCATTCTTTGCCTGTGATATCATTGCATTCATACATCTCATATGTATTGCATCATTTATTGCACTTACTGCCCTTATAAGCTCTTATTTATGTTATATTGTGTACTAACCTCATGAAGCAGGTGATCGTGTTCTTTGTTATTACGTGTTTGTTTGATTTCTCTTACTCATCCAGTTGAATCTACTGGGTATATTTTGGTGTACTCACCCCTACTTTATTTTCTCCCTACAGATCGAGCACAGGGATCCGCACTGGGTAGTTGATTCATTCTAGCAGAGTTATTATCCACCTATCCTCGATCTTAGAAGTGAGGCTTAGACGTCGAGTCGTCGTGGATATTTGAGATTTCCTTTATGTTGCTTTCTATTTCAAACATTGTGTTAGATATTACCAGACATCGTTGTATCTTTCATTTGATATAGTTGTATTTACTTTTTTGCACTACCTTAGATGCTCTTGTACTCATGACTCCTTGTTTTTGGGATTTCGTATGTTATGTTGAGTTTATTTCCGCTTTACTTTATTCTTCTTTAGTCACATTTTAGATCGTAACAGAAAATGTTTTGTTGATGCAAATCCAAGCCCCAATTCACATTAGTGAATTGATCCTTCTTTGAGCATAACTTCCGACATAAAAAGTGACCTTAATGCATCCTAGTTCGACCTATATACATTTGTCTATAGTTTCTAATAGTCTTTTTCATTTGAGACAGTTATGTACCTATTAAACTACTTTTGGAACTTGTACTCTTGTATTAGCCATGTCCACGTCATGGGATTGAATCGTGTACTCTGCATATAT
>JBCEWC010006471.1:0-22985 GCA_038996855.1 Solanum aculeatissimum
TCTTTGAGCATAATGGGTGCTTGCACCATAATGACATGTAATGATGCTTGCTTGCAAGCCCATGTAGATGAGCTACTATATTGCATTGACATGGAATGATCATGAAATGTTTTTTTGAAACTCATGAGGCCTATGGCCTAAGCATGTACATGATTCTTGAACAAATATTTTGACATGCCTAATGATGCATGATTTTCAAAGAATGTTGTATCTTGTTTCAAATGATGCATGTATATGTATATGTAAGTATTATCGTGGGATGAGACTTAGTACCGAGGGAGTAGGTGGTAAAATGGGGTATCTCCAAGGCCCCGCCTATTCCGTCAAACCATGTGTCACTATGGGTATATAAATCCCCGGATAGGGATTTCATGTCATGTTTATCTCTTGTTTAAGGGTGTCATGGGCTCTACTTGGCACATAGGCCAGATCCATATAGTGGCTCATTCGGGTCACTCATGTTGTCGGTTGAGGTTACATCCCCACTATATATGAACATAGGATTTGCATCTCATACATCATGGCATGGCATATTGCTATACTACTCTTTGGCTACGTGCAATACTTTCATATATTGTCCCCTTGTCATGTTGCTTGGTCATGCTATACTTGTCATATGCATTGCATGCCCGCATACTTAGTGCTTAATTGTGATAACCCATATTCTTTTCTACATGTTCCAACCATGTAGGGGACGAGGGTGATATCTATATTCTCCCGGATGACGTTTGATATCTTGTTGAAGAAGTTTCTAGTGGTGAGCCCTCTTGTTCAAGGGCAATATCCACCGTCTATCTACCTCTTTATTTTCATATATTTACTTTATATTATCTTGAGGGTGAACCTTAAGCTTGTCGAGGGCCCGCTCATCTATGTAGAGGCATTTTTGGACAAATCTATACTCTTGTACGTTTGACTTGTATGTTGGATATTTGGCTATGTAATATGATGCTATTCCACTTGATTTATTATCATGTTCTCATGTTATGATAATGACTTGAATGTTGAGTATGATGAATGACTATGTGTTATGTGTAAGCATGCCTATCCCTTTCCCGTATTGTCCCCATAGCTTGAGTCCCAAGTCCCTGAATCCCTAGAGCTTATGTGCTATGTGTTTAGCTTCCGCATTTCTAAACCGATGAAGAGTGAAATAATGCTATGATGGCTTGATCGAGGCCCTTCGAGTCCTCTTTCGCCATGTCACATCTAGGTCCCTATTCGGGTCGTGACACAACACTCTTGAGTTAGTAGGCAGCCAACTCAACCTGTTCAACATCACTAATCTTCATGACTTGGAATACCTTCACCAACTCATCAATGTAATTTTCTGGATCCTCATTCAATGCAGACCCAGTAAACACTGGTGGGTTTATCCTCAAAAATTCACAAACTTTGGAAGTGTCTGCAGTATCTTGTGTACTCACTCCTTGTCTAACAGTAGGTGCTGCCTAGCCTAGTCTAAAATATGAATAGGTAAAGCTTAGCATTATTGATGTCAGCCTGAGGTGGTTGCTCAACTCGGACAGCCGGACCTATGGGCTCACCCTGATTTTATGGCTCAGGTTAGTAAGCTTGTTGTCTGGCAGGATGTCCTATTTCTCTAACAGCTCTTCTCGAAGGCATGATCATAAGTCTACAACATCTGTAACGCACGACCCAAAAATGATATTCATAGATATAGACTCTATATCACGAACTCAAAATAAGAAAGAAGTGTAACCATTCCTAATGTCCAATAGCCTCCTGCTTATATAGTGTGGTGAACAATCATACATCATGAAAGTTCTAATATTTAGATGATAGAAATTCTATGAAAGTTACATCAATATCATCATCATCATGCTCAATCACAGTCACAATTACAATCATACAGTCAAGGCTCTAGACTCAATCCCTAGGTTCATTTATACAATCTTTTATTAAATAATATCTAGAGTTTATGAAATAACTTATGTAAAAATATTTATTTAGTAAATCAAGTTGATGAGGATCATCAAGCATATAAAAATACATAGAATATATATAGTTACAATAAAACCTTCAAAGACACATGCATAGAGACTCAATACTTTCACAATCTTTTTATTACCATCAATGGGGGCATATGAAAGAATAATTTCATGCTTTAGTTTACCCTTACATACCTGAAAAGTTGATATTAAAATCAAAATTTGATGAATACTAGCTTTATTAGAGAAAATCTTTGATATTAGAACATCGATGCTTGTTCTTGAGAAAAATAATTCTCTTTATAGTTACTTTAGAGTGAAAGAACTTGAAAAATATTGGTTGAAGGGTTTCTCTTTGATTCTTGAATTCTTGAATTAGAATCTTTAGAGTTCTTGATGAAGAAATATAATTCTTGAAAAAAAAGAATCAAGAAATCCTTTCTTCGAATTCTTGAATTCATTTTCTTGTAACCCTAGGTTATATTTAAGATTTCTCTTAGATATTCATAATAGATGAAGAAATTTGGGTTGGAAAGCTTGAAATTTATGGAGAATAACTTACCTTGATGATGAATCTTGAAAGCTAACCCTAACTTGATGATTTTCTTGATAATTCTTAAGCGTTTAAATTTAGGAGTGAAAGAGAGAGTTTTACTTATGAAAAACTGATGTTCTATGAATTTTGAGATATTAAAATAAACTCCCAAAGGTTATAGGATAAAAGTACCTTCAAATGTAATAAAAGGATGTTATTTAACTTGTCTAGAAGGGTCCGTGTCCACTCCACAATGTGAAGCTATCGCAAACTTTGGACAACTTTGCACTTCTCTAGTAAAATGATCATAACCTTTTACTCCAAACTTTGATTGAGGTAGAATTAGATACGTTGAAAAACTAATCCAAAGATCTTTAATTATATAGGTGATGGATAACCTAATCCTTTGTGTGCTGAGAGTTATAGTCATTTAAACTTGACCTTAGTATAATATAATATAAAAACCTTAATCGATAGGAAAGTTTTGAAGTCGACTAAGTACTACAGGTCTCTTATGACCCTAATCCACTTCTAATACAATTACCACATATAAGAATGAGGCTTAAAACATAGATGCATGTAAGGAATCACTAGGTTGAACCTTATTTATTTATGATAAAACATTTTGAATCCTACGAATAGAGTTATGGGGGGTTATAGATTTGATGTAACGACCCCCAATTTAGGAGCCCTGACTGCAAAAAAGATGGTCAGAAAATTTGACCTAAAGCCTAGTCTACGAGGTGGTGTACGACTCTTAAGTGCAAATATGGCTAATAGGTTGGTCCATAGAACTTGAGACTTCAGGAAGGGAAAAGGTTTCCAAGTGTGGGGTAACCCACAAACCAAGTTATGACCCGTACAACAACTTACGCCCCATACGTGATTCCATGAGAGGGACCCCAGACTTGAAGGAAAATTAGAGATTCCAGGGAAGTGACCGACGAGCTATCAGATGATTCGTGAAAGATTATATTGCCTGTCTGATGTCTCATGGTTTTGGGTTCAACAAAGTTGTATTTTCAATGTTTTTAGATGTATCATTAGATGAAAGGACCTATGGCCTATGGAATGACTTACAGCCCGTAATCAGGGTTCCGTAAGTTAATTTCGACAACTTTTAATAAGGGGCAGTTTGGTCATTTCCATCAGTTTTATTCTAAAACTATGTTATTTGGGGGACGGAAAAAGGGACCTACTTAATCCTTCAAACCTTAGATTCCCTCTTTCATTCCTCACTCCTTCACTCTCAAATTTCTAAGGCAAGGAAAAGCTCTCAAGGTAAGGCTACGGTTCCACATTTCTTCCCAATCCTAAAAGTTTGTTTCTCTCTGGTTTTCTTTGTTATGTGAGTTCATTTGTGGGTATTATTCCTCCCATGAAGTTTCCTATTTTTAAGTATTATATTGTCCTTTAAGTTCCATTGAAGTATTATGTGTGTTTTGATAATTTTTATGGTATTATAAGTTACAAAATGGTATTCATGATGTCGTATGGTCATTTTACTAAATATATATGCATGTTTTGACTATTGATGATGACCCCATGATGGGTGTTGATGATGGTAAAAGGTTGGGCATTTTCGATGATCTTTTAAAAGAGAAATTATTCTTACATTTCATGTGATTTATGTTTGTTCCAATTTAAAAGTAAAACCCACCTAGTTTTCAATGTAAAGCTATGAATGTTTTAAGATGATGATGGGGCATTAAAGATGAGATTCAAAGTTAAGTTGTCAAATATATAAAACATATTGACAATTTCCCTAAATATGTTTAGGATAGGTCCCCAAGGTGAAAGGACAATACTCACTTGGTGGTTCCTAAAGTTTGAGCTACTCTTATAATTATTATTTATAATTTTAAGTTATGTTTTAAAGATTCCATGAAATGACTTAGTACCGAATGTGACATCGTAGTGGGGTTTGGTAAGGGAACCTTAAAAGCAACTCTTTATCATATTAACTATGTGCCACCATAGGAGCCCTTGTAGGTTAGGCAAGTGGATCCACATAGGCCATTTATGTTACTAAGATACATGCAAAGTTGACAGAGTTCCACACGGCAAGTAGTCTCCCCATGCCAACGTAGGGGGTTATATTGGATTCCATGTAGTAGCTCACATGATCTTAAATATTGGTTAAGGTCTTTCTCGTATAAGTTATGATTCCTATGTTAATCGCTTTACTTATGAGGTCTTATGTATTTACTCTCATTCATGTCAAGCCATATTCCTTGGGTATGCTTAAATTTACATTATGCATCTTCCATTTTATATGTACTCTTACGTTACACTTTCAAACGATGTCATTGCATTGCATCTCACATACTTAGTACATTCAAACGTACTAACGGATATTTTACCTACATGATTTAACCATGTAGGAACATACACTCCTCCATCAACTCATAGTTATTTGTCGATGCTCCAGACTAGTACTTTTATTTATGGTGAGCCTTTAGTTTGGGTCTCTTCCACTTTTCATTCCATCTTGTATTTTAGTTATTTTTAGATGATGTACTTATGGCCCTCATGAGGCTTTTACTTTCTATGTTGTTATTTCTAAACAACTTTTCTATTTGTTGGAAGCCAACTATTACTGGTTCAACCATTATGTATTAGCAGTGTGCTTATGGACAATATATGTTAGTTATTTTCACTATTTTTTGTGTTGCTTCATTGTTCAAATAACCCATAGTCCCTCATTTCCTATGTTTTCTACAAATGTGTTTATTCAATGCCTATGAATTCTTAAGATGCTTGAGATGGCTTGGATAAGGTGCACTCGGGTATCTCATTCATTATGTGGTGACTAGGCCCCTAGGTCGGGTCGTTACAAACTTGGTATCAAAGCATGAGGTTCTAAAATGTTACTCAGATGTCCATGCATACCCCGTAGCATAGAGTCTCATTCAAGGTTGTGAAGTGTGTCACTATCTTGAGTGAGAGGCTATGAGATAATTTAAAAAAGTCTTCCCTTCTTTCTTCTCATGTCGTGCCTTAGAGTTTAATAAGTTTTTTTGTTAACTAACAATGAGCTTTTGCTTGTTTCTAGATTATGCTGCCACGAAATGCTCCCCACCAATGAGGCACTCCTGAGGAATAGGTCCCTTCACTCCAAGAGGATGAAGGGGTGTCTTCAAGCGGAGTTTCGAGCTGTATTCACAGTGTTGGCCTAAGCGTTGGCCAATCAGGCCAATAGAAAAATAGTTGTGCCTCCTCAAGTTCCTACCCCGGCCTCCAGAGTTCATGACTTTATGCGAATGAACTCGCCCAAGTTCCATGGGTCCAAGACAAATAAAGACCCTATTGAGTTTATTGATGAGGCCTATTGGGTGGTGGCAGTGATGGGCATTCCGTCAAAAGAGAAAGCCAAGTTGGTGGCCTACTAACTCAAAGGAGGGCTAAGATTTGATATGAGTGATGGGCCGATGAGAGGGGCCAAGATGCGGGTCCTATAGGTGGAGGAATTCAAGTGTGCCTTCCTAGACCGATTCTTCTCGATCGAGCCAAGGGAGTCGAAGGTTAAAGAATTCATCAACTTGAGGAAAGGGACAATGAGTGTGAGGAAGTATGCCCTTAAGTATACAAAGTTATCAAAGTATGCTCCTTTTATGGTT
Organism: Solanum aculeatissimum; assembly: GCA_038996855.1. Classification (NCBI taxonomy): domain Eukaryota; kingdom Viridiplantae; phylum Streptophyta; class Magnoliopsida; order Solanales; family Solanaceae; genus Solanum; species Solanum aculeatissimum. The sequence continues at coordinate 6,108 of JBCEWC010006471.1, forward strand.
ACGGATATGAGGGCTCGAACGAGGAAATTTATTTTTGAGGTCTTAAATTTGGTCTCCAAAGAATGCAAAATGGTGATTTTGGTTAAGGAGATGGACATCTCCCGCCTAATGACTTATGCAAAATAAATTGAAAAGGAGAAGGCAAGGGAGTCTAAGAGGGCTCGTGTGGATGGTAGGAACTACTGTCACCAAAAGAGTGGTAGTCACAAGTTCCAAGGTGTCCAAAGACATGATGGGAAAGAGTCCACTAATATTCTTTTATGGGCTCCAAACGACAAAGGGGTTGCTCCAATGCCCCAAAGTCCAACTTGCCCCAATTGCGAAAGACCCCACAAAAGGGAGTGTCTAGCGGGGACCAATGCTTGCTTTATTTTTGGGAAGCCCGACCACCATGCCAAATATTGTCGGAGCGGCAGCACAAAGCCCCAAGGCCTAAAGGGTCAAGCTCAAGGCACCCAAAGGACCAACCGGTTTTATGCCCTTCACGGTCACCAAGAGGTCGAATAGGCTCTAGGCACGGTTATTGGTATGTTACGAGTTTATGATTATGCATATGTACTTTTAGATCCGAGAGAAAATTTATCCTTTGTAACTTTGTTCCTTGCTAATAAGTTCCTTTTGTGTCCTGAAATCCTTCATGAACCCTATGAGGGGACTAACCTAGTAGGAGAGTCTATCATTTCTCAAAGGGTATATAGAAATTATCCAATCTTTGTCTTGCATAAAGTGGTCCCTGGTGATATAGTTGAGCTTTCTATGGTAGATTTTGATGTAATTCTTGGGATGGATTGCTTCCTATGCTTCCATTGATTGTAGAACTCGTTGAGTCAAATTTTGATTCCCCGATGAGCTAATTCTTGAATGGGAGGGTAGTAACTCGTTATGTAGAGGTCAATTCATTTCCTTATTAAGGGCTCATAAGATGATTTCCAAGGGGTGCATTTACCACTTGGTAAGGGTCAAAGATGTATGTTCCAAAGTTCCATCTCTTGAGTCAGTCCCTGTTGTAAATGAGTTCCCTGATGTCTTTTTGGATGTTTCTCCCAAAAAGAAAATAGACTTTGGCTTAGGTCTCCTACATGATACTCAGCCTATCTCAATCCCTCCATATAGAATGTCTCTAGAAGAATTGAAAGAGCTAAAGGCCCAGTTGAAAGATTTATTGGAGAAGGGTTTCATCAGGCCTAGTCGATCTCCATGGGGTGCTCCGATGTTATTCATGAGGAAAAAGGGTGGGTTACTTCGTATGTGCATTGACTATCGACAACTAAATAAGGTCACCATCAATAATAAGTATCCCCTCCCCAGGATATATAATTTGTTTGATCAATTGAAAAGGGCACTCACTTCTCAAAAATTGACTTGAGTTCTGGTTACCATCAATTGAAGGTGAGGGAAAGAAACATACCTAAGACAACATTCCAAACTAGGTATGGTCATTTTGAGTTTGTGGTAATATCATTTGGCCTCACTAATGCTCCGACGATATTTATGGATCTTATGAATATGATGTTCAAGCCCTATCTTGATATGTTCATCATGGTATTTATTGATGACATCTTTATCTATTCCCGAGGTGAGCAAGACCATCTGGAGCATTTGAGGGTGGTATTGTGAACTCGGAGGGAACAAAAGATTTATGCAAAGTTTGATAAATGTGAGTTTTGGCTAGATGAGGTTGCCTTCTTTGGGCATGTGATATCTAGAGAAGGTATTAAGGTTGATCCGAGGAAGACTGAAGCGGTGAGAACTTGGCCAAGGCCATTGACTCCTACCGACATAAGGAGTTTATTGGGTGTAGCCGATTATTATATAAGGGTTGTGCAAGATTTCTCTTCCATTTTGTCTCCACTTACTAAGTTAACCCAAAAGAAAGTTAAGTTTGTATGGACGAACGAGTGTGAGAGGATCTTTAAAACTTTGAAGGATCGATTGACTACAACTCCAATATTGACTTTGCCAAAATATAATAATGGGTTCATCGTATATTGTAATTCTTCAAGAATTGGGTTAGGGTGTGTGCTAATGTAAAATGGTAAAGTGATTTCCTATGCCTTAAGGCAATTGAAGGTGCACGAAAAGAATTACCCGACTCATGAACTTGAGCTTGCCGGGGTGGTGTTTGCCTTGAAGATATGGCGACATTATTTTTATGGGGTTCATGTGGACGTCTTCACCGACCATAAGAGAGTGTGAAGTACTATCTCAAGAAAGTCAATGTGGTAGCCGATACCCTTAGTCGAGTATCTATAGAAAGTGTATCTCACCTTGAAGATGATAGGAAAATGGAGTTAGCTAAGGATGTATACAGATTGACTAGACTGGGGTGAAATTGAGTGAGTCCTGAAGTGGTGGTACTATGGTCCTTCATGGGTCTGAATCTTCCTTAATTGATGATGTTAAGGCAAAACAAGATCTTGATCCCACCTTGGTTGAGTTGAAAGCTTTAGTAAAAGATGGAAAGGTAGAAGTTTTCTCACAAGGGGGGATGGTGCATTCCGCTATCAAGGGAGGTTGTGTGTGCCCAATGATGAAGAGTTGGAGAAGTTGATCATGCAAAAAGCCCATAATTTCTCATATTTCATTCATCCCGGCACTACCAAGATGTATTTGGTGGAGCGGCATGAAGAAGGATACTGCTTAATTCATATTTGAATGTGTCAATTGTCAACAGGCCAAGGTTGAACACCAAAGGCACAGTGGCCTGGCTCAAGACATTGAGATTCCTACTTGAAAGTGGGAAAAGATCAACATGCACTTTGTATTTGGGTTGTCTAGGACTAAAAGGTATTACGACTCCATATGGGTGATAGTAGACTGCATGACAAAGTCGGCTCACTTTTTACCGGTCAAGACCACTTTCAACGTTGAAGATTATGCTCGTTTATATATCCGATATTTGGTGAGGTTACATGGGATTCCATTTTCCATTATATCGGACCATGGGGTTCAATTCACTTCTCATTTTTTGAAGTCTTTTCAAAAGGGCCTTGGTACAAGAGTAAAGTAGAGTACCATTTTCATCCCCAAACCAATGGACAAGCCGAAAGGATAATTCAAGCACTAGAAGACATGTTAAGGGCTTGTTTGGTGGAGTTTAAGGGGAGTTGGGATGATAATTTGCCACTTATTGAGTTTGCCTATAACGATAGCTTCAATGTAAGTATCAGAATGGCACCGTTTGAAGCATTGTATGGTAGGCAGTGTAGGTCACACATTGGGTGGTTTGAGGTTAGTAAAGTGGCATTAATATGATCGGACTTGGTGATGAATGCTATGGAGAAAATTAAAAGCATAAGGAAGAAATTGCTAAGAGCCCAAAGCTAGCAAAAGTCATATTTTGATGTGAGGAGAAGGGAACTTGAGTTCCAAGTTGGTGATTGGGTCTACTTGAAGGTGTCTCCAATGAAAGGTGTGATCCAGTTTGGTAACAATAGGGAAGTTGAGCCCTAGATATGTTGGACCTTACAAGGTAGTGAGAAGAGTGGGAAAAGTAGCATAGAGTTGGATCTACCCAATGAGATGTATTTGATTCACCCGGTCTTTCATGTATCGATATTGAGAAAATTCATAGGTGATCCTAGTTCCGTAATTCCTTTGCATGATATGAACATTGATGAGGACTTCAGTTATGAAGAGGTACTGGTTAAGATGTTAGACTGGCAAGGGAAGAGGCTAAGGAACAAAGAAGTGGCATCTGTCAAAATTCTTTGGAGAAACCAACAAGTTGAGGGTGCTACATAGGAAGCATGAGCGATACGATGAAGCATTACTCGTACCTCTTCCACTCTACTCAAGCCTAAGGTACTAAGAAATTATTCCTAAAACCTTTAATTTCATGCATTTTAGTTTTTATATTGAATGCATTTATGTTGATGTTTATGGAATGCTTTGAGACATGTCTTAAGTATGAAATCTAAAAAATTTGATAAATGATGTTTAAGTTATATATTTGCATGCATGTTAGATTGTTAGTTGTTAGTTCACTCTTTAGAGCCTGTCATTAATTATATTCGAGGACGAATGTTCCCAAGGGGGAGATATTGTAATGACCTCCAGTTTAGAAGCCCTGAGTACAGGAAAGTTGGTCAGAAAATTTGACATTAATCCTAGTTTACAGGGTGACTTACAGCCCGTAAGTGCAAATATGGCTCGTAGATTAGTCTGTAGAACCTGAGACTTCAGGAAGGAAAAAGGTTTCCATGTGGGGTAAACCATGGACCAAGTTACAGCCCGTAAGACAACTTAATACCCGTATGTGATTCAGTGAGAGGGACCCCATACTTGAAGGAAAATTAGAGATTTCAGGGAAATGACCTACGAGTTATCAGATGACCCGTGAGAGATTATACGGCCCATTTGATGTCTCATGGTTCTGCATTCAGCAAAGTTGGATTTTCAGGATTTTCAGATGTATCATCAGACGAAGGGAACTATGGCCCGTGGAATGACTTACTACTTGTAATTGAGATCCTGTAAGTCAATTTCAGCAACTTTTAATAAGGGGCAGTTTGGTCATTCCTATCAGTTCTATTCTAAAACTAAATCATTTTGGGGATGAAAAAAGGGACCTATTTAATCCTTCAAGCCCTAGATTCCCTCATTCATTCCTCACTCCTTCACTCTCAAATTTCTAAGGCAAGGAAAGGCTCTCAAGGAAAGGTTAGGGTTCCACAGTTCTTCTCAATCCTTCAAGTTTGTTTCTCTCCGATTTTCTCAAGGTATGTGAGTTCATTTGTGGTTATTCTTCCACCCAAGAAGTTCTCCATTTTTAAGTATTATACTTTCCTTTAAGTTCCATTAAAGAATTATGCATGTTTTGATAAGGTTATAAGGTTATAAGTTACAAAATAATATTCATGATGTATTATGGTCATTTTACTAAATATATATGCATGTTTTGACTATTGATGATGCCCCCATGATGGATGTTGATGATGGTAAAAGGTTGGGCATTTTTAACGGTCCTTTAAAAGGAATTATTTTCTTTCTTTTCATGTGATTTATGATTGTTCCAATTTAAAAGTAAAGCCAACCAAATTTTCAATGTAAAGCTACGAATATTTTAAGATGATGATGGGGCATTAAAGATGAGATTCAAATTTAAGTTGTCAAATATATAAAGCATGCTGACAATTACCCTAAAGATGTTTAAGATAGATTCCCAAGGTGAAAGGACAATAGTCACTTGGTGGTTCCTAAAGTTCGAGCTACTCTTATGATTATTATTTATAATTCTAAGTTATGTTTTAAAGATTTTGTTGGATGACTTAACACCAAATATGACATCGTAGTTGGGTTCGGTAAGGGAACCATAGAAGCAACTCTTTATCACATTAACTATTTGCCACCATAGGAGCCCTTATAGGCTAGGCTAGTGGATCCACGTAGACCATTTATGTTACTAAGATGCATGCAAAGTTGATGGAGTTCCACTCGGCAAGTGGTCTCCTTGTGCCAACATAGAGGGTTATGTTGGATTCCATGTAGTAGCTCACATGGTCTTAAATGTCAGTTAAGGTCTTTCTCCCACAAGTTATGATTCCTATGTTAATGGTTTTACTTATGAGCTCTTATGTATTTACTCTCATTCATATTTAGCCATATTCCTTGGGTATGCTTAAATTTACATTATGCATCTTCCTTTTTATATGTACTCTTGTTTTACACTTTTAAATGATGTCATTGCATTGCATCGCATCTCACATACTTAGTGCATTCAAATGTACTAACGCATATTTTTCCAACATGATTTAATCATGTAGGGACAGGCACTCCACCATCGGCTCATGACTAGTTGTCGATGCTCAAGACTAATACTTTTATTTGTGGTGAGCCCTTAGTTTGGGTCTCTTACACTTTGCATTTCATCTTGTATTTTTGTTATTTTTAGACGATGTACTTATGGCCCTCATGAGGCTTTTACTTTCTATGTTTTTATTTTTGAACATCTTTTCTATTTGTTGGAAGCCATATTACCGGTTCCACCATTATGTATTAATGGTGTGCTTATGGACAATATATGTTAGTTACTTCCACTGCTTTCTTTTATGTTGCTTCATTGTTTAAATGACGCATTGTCCCTCATTCCCAATATTTTCCTCAAATGTATTTACTCAATGCTTATGATTTCTTAAGATATTAGAGATGGCTTGAATGGGGTGCCCTCGGGTACCTCATTCATCGTGTGGCGATTAGGCCCCTAGGTTGGGTTGTTATATTTGAGAGAACTAAGAATTGTTGGATCTAACTCCTTTAAAACATTATGAATTGAAATCATTGGCACCAACAAGATCTTTGTAGTCCAAAAAGCATTCCACGGGACAACCACTTTCTCAATCAACATGAACCAAATCCTTCCAGCACTCAACATAAAACTAATTTCGAGTAGCTTACATTTGTTATGGGATAACACTTCTAAAGATGTAACTAACACTACATATCTCTTCCTGATTTCTAAAACATCCAACAAACACTTGATCGTGTGTTGTGAGTAAGAACACATACTTAGTCCTTTGAGAGCCCCACCATCTAGCAATAGATCCAACATTATAGAACAAAATGGCAGTAAATTTTCTGAAATAAACTCTTGGACAAGAGCATTGGCAGACTGTGGTGGTGTAAGAGCACGAAAATGGTAATTCAAAGAATTTGTCATACACTCTAATTTCTTCATGTCTCTAGGAAGTGAACTATCAGAGTCCACCCCAATTACTATAAATGTTGCTTGTATCACTTGAGCAAAGTGAATGCAGAAGAAGAATTACCTTTCCTTAACATTTTAGAAAATATATATGGAGCAATTATTGGATAATATCTAAGTAATATAATTTTCAACGCGTTATTTGTGCCTTCATTTTTATAATTTGTTGCATGTAACTCACTTTCAGAAAAATCAGTAGCTACACAAACATGTGAAAAGATTGCTTCTTGTAGCATTTCATAATTTTCCTCTGCTCACTAATTGCAATAATGATTTTGTTGATATCCTAAATAGTATTTGTCTTTTGTGTGACTTTTCTCATAGCTGTTGTAGTTCCTAAAGCATCAATAATCATATTTGTCATGGTGTTTGCACCTTATAACAGTAACAGTCGATCACAGAGAGGTAAATGAAAATTTTTAAGGTGGTCGACTTGTTGTTCATAGAGCAGTTTCTTTCGTAAATATGGTATTCTAGCTCTTTTGTTTTGTTCACCACGAAAATCTTTTGCTCTCAACCTCAGGATCAATCTTTTTAAATAAAACTATCTTTGTCACAAGCATCATTCCATCTTGGATCCAACAGTGATCCAACTTGCGAATGTGAATTTCAAGATTAAATTGCACGAATCAATCAAGTTTCAAGCAAACCTTGTCATCAGAAAAGATGTCATTACTCCTTTTTAAAAATGGTGTAACAGGATATCCTAATGACATTAATCCATAAAAGAGTCGGATAGAAATTGCAAAGATGATCCCGAAGACTATAACTAAATAGGTCAACCCATTCAACAATTGAGTGACTATTAGATAATTGAAGGTGGTTAAAACCCGTAGATAGAGCTGGTCCAAATACACTATTGTACCATCTCTCAGATTGAGGGTCATCCTTCAGAACATCACAAATAAAGCTTGCACTAAAATTTATGTTTACACTAGTTCTCCGATTTATATCATTGTTGCAACACAATTCAAGGTTCCCCAAATGTCCAAAGACTGTTCTTGCACATTGGTATGTCAGAAAAATATACAATGCTTGATCAATAGAGAAGATAATAAGCCCATGCCATTGCACAAAACACCACTTGATAGATTAATCTCGACATTGACTTTATACCACAAATAAATGGGCAACTCACCTATGGTGTTTAGCTGCTCCAACAATCCAAGCACAATATAACTATTGTCTCCATGGGAGGAAGCAACGGCAGTGTATGGATGGCAGGACAAGTTGAAGTTGCGAAAATAGAAGTACCGGAGGAAGTCATGTCCATCAATATACTTCTCTAATACACCTAGGAGAAATATCCCCGACAGTATGGTTGGCGGATATGCAAGGATATTTAGTATGTATAACGTTTCTAATATTTTTACACATGTCATAGAGGAAAATGACATCATGTGTGATAGACACACTAGGATCAAATGAAAGTTGTAAGCATACAATCATATGGATCAATGTGAGTCAATTTATAATCAGAATATCACTCTCAAATTCAGTGTGCCATCTAGTTGAGTCAAGATTAAAAGAGTATGCATATTTGTACCTGCCTGACATGTCAACAAACACCTTGTGTACAGTGGCCAATAAGAATACTTTAAATATATTTGAATTATCTACAACACTCAAAAGAGGAAATCCATTTGTATAACCAAAGTCATAACTCGGTCGACAGAATACACACTGTTTACCTTTTCAAAGCATGACCCGAAAACCTACCCAGTATCAAATCAATTGTGGATGTGTAAACTCAAAGCATGTGAAAGCGAACCAATAGTTGTATGAAAGCTAAGAAATTCTACAAAATTATCCCTCTTAGGCAATATTTCAAACACCTTGCAGTCAAACTCCATGTCAAGCTTGTGTATGTAACCATTAACCGGAAGAGTTGATTCCTTAACAAGAACAAGAAATTGTGAATCTAGAAGTGATTTCACGAAATCAGCCATCTCCGTGTTACAATCATCGTTAGCTGACTCTAACACAACGGTGATAGTAGTAGCATCTAAAATCTCTGGGGTATCAGTGAGTAGAGTACACTTGCATCTTGTCCTGCAATAGTGACCATACATGGCTAATAGAAGAGAGCATACATTTGTTCTTTGCTTATAGCTCCTTCATGAATTATTGTAGTGCTTTCATTGATTCAGAGAGGGTGTTGAATTGAGCATCAAGCATGGCAGAAGGGCAAAGAGGCATAGAGTAGTAACAATGAAAGAACCAATGTAATGAACTCATATTGTATTGATATGAATAATTGAAATTACACATATAAAAATAAGAATTCATCATTATAACCACTCCAAACTAGTAACAAATCTACCAAGGGAATAAGAAGAAACAAAAATGAAGAAGAGAGGGAGGTTCCAAAATTAATCTAATAACTAAGAAATAAAGAGATAACTTCATAAACATAAACCCCAATTGAGTATTTTCCTCTTCTATATATACGCATCTTCGTAGGGTCCCAAATGTAATTTGACATCTTCTCATATGAATCCTCCATCTTAGCTATATTCATAACATCCATCCTCATACCTATTTGCATCATTTACTGAATATTTTTTGATGGAAAATTTCAAGGGAAGGACAATGATTTGTTAGTAGTGACCATGTCCAGTAGTATACATTTATTATTTTCTCCTTTTTCAGTAGCTTCTTCAAATTTTTCAATGATTTGTAGTTGATCATTTTCACCCGATTTCTTTTTCAAGCTCTATCTATCCCATAGTTGGTTATCAAAGTTATTGTTGAAAAGATCAAAGATCAAAGTCTATAACACGTAAGTAAATGATAAAAATAGAGAAAATTCTTGAATAATGTACTTCCTTATAAATGATAAATCTCTCAACTCTTAATAATTATAGGAATATTTTGAAACACATTAAAAATCTACTTGTCTATGTATCATTTTATTTGATCGTTAATGCACCTTATTCTTTAAATTTATTTTGTGATTACACTTATTAATTTCATCTTTTCTGAAGAGATGGAACAATCATTTGGAAATAAGAATATGATTCTTCAATTGGCTAGATACTTAAAAAATGATGATGAACAATTTGTACTTAAGTGCATGCATAAATTATCTTTGATCATTTTTGTATCTTCAGTCAGAACAAGAAGGGGGAGAAAGAGGGGAGGAATGTTTATTTATAGTATTTAAGTGCAGCGTTTCATTTTTATCAAGTCTTTACTTTGTATTAGAGTAGTGCCTTCATATTTTCTAAAAAAAAGTTCATTTTATCATTATGTTTGTTTACTTTTACATCTTGTTCCATCGCCTTCTTATTTTTTTCCTCACTGAGCCTCCTTATATGTACTCAATACTCAGGTACAACAGTGCTAGAAGAATGGAAGTATGAGTAAAGACTGCCTAGTTCTTCGACAATGATAATAAAAATATTCTTTTGAGCATAAAAGAATTATAGCTAACCACGTGCAAGATCAAATATTAGATTTTGTAGATATCTTATCAAGACCCAATGATTCAAAATATAAAATTGTTATTTAAGCTTTTAAAAATGCTCACTCCTAAATGAAATACATGAATTATATGTTCATACCTCCATGAATGATTTATGTTGGGCCTGGGCAACGCTTGGGCTATCCTTTTTTTTGTTTTAAAAAGATTCTAATATTAAGACTTAGCCTGTGTTGGCCCTTTTATCAAGGGATGATATTTGGAAATAAAGTTAGTTCGGCCCACACTTCAGCCCTGGGATAATACTGTTTCAATATTAATTTTTCTTACAAAAGTAATTCCTACAATGTCTGTTTGTAATGGTTCGCGAGCACACATTGGTGGAACTTCCAAAAAGCTTGAGTCTCCAAAATCTTCCAGTTGTATACCTCCCTTAACCAGGACATCTGCTACCCTATTCTACTCTCTGAATACATGCATCAGTCTTAAAATTCTCAGCCTCTGCAGCTAATGATATGTTGTCGAAATGCAGCACTTTTCATGCTTAGAATTTAAAATTTTGTGTGTTCACAAAGTGATGTTAGTAGGTTTGATTGTGTTTTTGTATTTGTTTTGCAGGATTCCAGCGTTGGCATGATTTTTTGACAAAGTAGGCTGAAATAATAGAATTTGATGATTCATGAATCCCTTACGGGTCATGGAAAGGTTCACGACCCATAGATGGGGTCTCATATCAATTTCCAGTGAAGAATTAATTTATGAGTTGAACTTTACGAGGAAAGTCAATGAGTCATAGAGTGTGGTCGTTCCCTAATGATCAGAAAGTAGAGAAGTTCTAAAAAGTCATCAGACGAAATCCCTCATGGGTCGTAGAATCTTACATGGCCCGTGGAAAGGTCTTGTAGAAGTAATCTCCAAATTTCAATTACAATCCATAAAACCTCGATGTATGAGCCATATAATGATGCACGAGTTGTGAACCTATCCGTAGATGATGCCGACACAGTTTTTCTATTTTATTTTGGTTTTGTATTGTACACATTATAAATAGGTTTTTAGGTTATTTTTCATTAAGTTCCTAGCAGCCACGAAGTTTGAACAAGGTTTTAGAGGATACACTTAGGATTCATCATATTTTGAGAGGAAAAATATTAGTGTGTGTTCATTATTTAACCTTGTAATTCTAATTGAAGAGTTAGATTTCATATTCTTAATTCATCTATGTAAGTGCTTAATTATGCTTCTCTACTTCATAATTTTTGCATTTATATTGATCATGCATAGCTAAATCCATAACTAAGGTTGTGGGAATATGACAAACTAACAAGGTAAAATTGGATATTGTGTACTTCTTGGAAGTTGTGTTAGGTTGTATTAGTTAATCCTCTTCGCTTTAACTACTTTTTAACAGAGGACTGCGTTAGAACTTGCCTAGTGTTACTTGTTGGATCAAGAAAGTAATAAATAGGAAAAGAGGTAATTAACCGAATTTGTTCAAGATGTTCTCATCTAATCAACTGAACTGGATTAAGGGGAGGTTGTATTAGAATAAAAAGTAAGGGTTAGTACTGCCACATCACGAAGATGGATCAAGTTCCGGGATGAAATTTACCAATTCATTGGATCAAAGATTTAGGTGAACCTAGCTTACTGTCCTACACCTACACACTGGAAAAGGTTACATTTATCCGATAATATCAAGTTAGGGATTCATGGGGAACAGATTACCCTAGTTAGTTCTTCTACTAGTTTCTCATCACCTGCATTCATTTAGTTTAATTAATTTTACTTTACAAAAAAACCCTATTTTTCTTAAGAAATAAGTAGGTTAGTCATCCCGACTTACATTGAATTAATTTTTGAGTCTACCATATTCCCTGAGGGATCGACCCTAATCTCGGTTAGGTTAATCACTTGGCAGCAACTGCTTTACTTCATAAAGAAGGTGTGGCTTGAGCGACATCAAGTATTTTGGCACTATTGCTGGGGAATACGGCTAGATATGGTTAATTCAAGAAATCTTGAGGGATTAGCTCTTATCTCTCTTATGTATGTATTTTTATTATTTTTGTTTATTTCAAGAATTAAGTATAGTTGAGGATGGATCAGGACGACCTAGACCAAGCGGAAGATGAGAAGGAACCAGAGGTTCCAATTTAAGAGAGGTTGGGTGTCAACATTTTGGAGGCGATACTGATGAACATTGAAAGTGACAACATCTCAGACTATGATGAAATAGTACAGGCTTTGGGAGTGTCTAGTCTCCTCTGGCGACAAGCTAAGCTGGAACTTATCTTGAAAAATCAAGAGTCATCGCCCATAAAACCTTCCATAGAGGAGCCACCAGTGTTAGAACTAAAAGTTCTTCTGACCCATCTGAGATATCTGGGTAGTGACAACACATTACTAATCATAGTGGCAGTAGATCTAACGGATAAATAGGAGAGGGCATTAGTCGTAATGCTACAACAGTTTAAGAGGGCTATAGGATGGACAATAGTAGACATCATTGGTATTCCACTTGGGGTATGCACTCATAAGATCCAACTGGTCAAAGGTTACAAGCCAATTTGTTGAATACCAAAGGCACCTCAACCCACCCATGGAGGGGATCGTGAACAAGGAAATCATCAAATGATTTGATGCAGCTGTAATATACCCAATAGCTTATAGTGAATGGGTTAGTCTGGTCCAATGTGTTATAAAGAAGGGAGGTATCATTGTGGTCCCTAACACAAGAAATGAGATGATCCCTGTGCGACCAGTCATAGGATGGAGGTTATGTATGGACTACAGGAAACTCATTGACTCGACAGATAAATATCACTTCCCTATGTCATTCATGGATCAAATGCTAGACCTATTGGTTGGAAAGGGTTGGTTTTGCTTTCTCGATGGTTACTTAAGATACAATAAGATCTTTATTGCTCTAGAGGATCAAGAGAAGACCACATTTACATGCCCATATGGAGCCTTCACATTTAGGAGAATGTTATTTGGGGTATGCAATGCACCAACCATATTCCAAAGATGTATGATGTCCATCTTCTCGGACATGGTGGAAAACACAATCGAGGTATTCATGGATGACTTTAATATAGTGGGCGACTCGTTTGAGGATTGTCTGAACACTTTATAGGCAGTACTACAGAGGTACGAAAAATATCATCTAGTTTTGAATTGGGAAAAGTGTCATTTCATAGTTAAAGAAAGCATCGTGTTAGGGCACAGAATTTCTAGCAAGGGCACTGAAGTAGAAAGAGCCAAAATAGAGGTGGTTGAGAAGCTCCCCCCACCTATCTCTATTAAAGGGGTAAGAAGCTTTCTGGGGTATGTAGGGTTCTACCGGTACTTCATCAAGGACTTCTCAAAGATTGCACACCCTTTGTGCAAATTACTTGAAAAGGAGACCAAGTTCGTATTTGATGACGCATTCCATAGAGCATTTGAAGGCTTGAAGTAGAGACTAACATCAACCGTTATTATTATTGCTCCAAACTAGTCGAAGTCATTCAAAATCATGTGTGATGCAAGTTGGGTCGCACTTGGTGTGGTATTGGGACATCATAGAGAGAAGATCTTACATCCTATATATTACGCCAGTAAAGCCCTAAATACAGTACAAAAGAACTACATTGTCACGGAACTGGAGTTACTCGCAGTGATCTTTGCATTTGAAAAGTTTGGATCCTATCTCTTGGGGACTAAAGTTATTGTACACACGAATCACTCGGTATTGTGATACTTAATGACGATGAAGGATGTGAAACTAAGATTGATCTGATGGATACTCCTGCTCCAAGAATTTGACTTTGAGGTGATCGACAAAAAGTAAACAGAGAACCAGGTTGCAGATCACCTATCCAGGTTGGAGGATGAGGCCATGGAAAAGTGTGATGATGGGGTTGAGATTGATGATTATTTTCCTGAGGAAAGAGTGTTGGCAGCATCGCATGACTTGATACCTTGGTTTGTGAATTTTGTAAACTATTTAGTTAGCGACATTGTACCTCCCCCCCCTCGACCTAACACATCACCAACACCGAAAGTTTATGACTGATGTGTGAAAGTTCTTTTAGGATGATCTATACTTGTTATGTGTCTATGTAGATGGGAGTTTATTCACCGTTATGTTCCTGAGGTTGAAATGATGAGCATTTTGGAAGCGTGCCATTCATGCCTAGTCGGTGGGCATCATAGTAGAGTGTGAACAACATATAAGATCTTGCAGTGTGGCTACTATTAGGCAACCATCCACCAAGATGCCCACGATTATGTGAAGGCCTGTGATAGATGCAAGAGAGAAGGGGGTGTCTCCCGCAAACGTGAGGTTTCTCTGAATCCCATTATGGTGATTGAATTATTTGATGTATGGGGGATAGATTTCATGGGCCCATTTGTTAGCTCACATGGAAACAAATACATCCTAGTGGTTGTGGACTATGTATCAAAGTGGGTGGAAGCAGTGGTGCTTCCCAATAATGAAGGCAAGAGTGTTACAGCATTCTTGAAAAGGAACATCTTCTCTAGGTTTGGCACCCCTCGGGCTATCATCGATGATGAAGGGTCACATTTCTGCAATAGGTTATTCAAAGCGCTACTTGAGAAGTATGGGGTCAAGCATAGAGTGGCAACACCTTACCATCCTCAGACTAGTGGGCAAGTGGAGGTATTGAATCGAGAGATTAAACAAATCTTATCCAAAATGGTAAATGCAAACCGGACGGACTGATCACAAAATCTTGATAATGCATTATCCGTGTCTTGGACTGCATTCAAGACCCCGATAGGTATGTTTCCTTACCAACTTATCTTTGGGAAAGCCTGCCACTTACCAATTAAATTAGAGCACAAGGAGATGTGGGCACCGCAGAAATTGAATCTATACTAGAATGATATGGCAACCTCAAAGCTGAACCAGTTGAATGAGCTTGACAAATTCCACTAAAAGGCATATGAAAATTCATCCCTGTATAAGCAACGGATGAAGTTTTAGCATGATCGTTGCATTTAAAAGTGTCAATTTGCGCCCAAAGACTTGGTGTTACTATATAACTCTAGATTGAGGTTGTTCCCTAGAAAACTCAAGTCTACATGGATCGGACCCTTTAAAATAGCATGAGCCTTCAGCCATGGAGCCATTGAATTGGAGAAAAGGAATGGCTCAACTTTAAAGATAAATGGCCAAAGAGTGAAGATGTATCTTGGAAATGATGAGGATATTAAGACAGTGGAAGAATGGGCACTTGATGAAGTTTGAGTAATTTGGTGGGCTAAGTCGTGCTGCAACACTAAAGCAGGCGCTACTTGGGAGGCAATCTAAGAGGACTGAGGCACTTAAGCGTCCACGTATGTTCTTTTTAACCCCTGATCTTTATTTTTCATATTTTATGCATATTGGGGATAATGTGTAGCTTTTTTGATAAGGTATGGGTAGTTATAGGCCTCAGTAAAGTCTGAGTAGCCTTGGCCTACAACTATCCCAATTTTTTATCTAAAAGGTTTTCTTGTCTGTGTTCTTTTTCCCTGCAAATATTTACTTTTCTGTTGAATCGATATGTTTAGGATGTTTAGGTAGTATTGGTAGCATACAGTACTCATATCTATGGCATAGAAACCACGTATGAAGTAGTTGTTTGGCAGTGCTTGTTCTAATAAGTTAGGCTAAATTATGATTAAAAAAATATGATTTGATCGTCTGTGTTAACATGTATGCAGTGTCAGGTGTGAGTGAGCTTAATTGCATGATTCAGGACTATGTTTCAATTCAGAACTTGCCCTGTTACTCTGAATTATACTATAAATTAGTTGGTTAGGAAAGGATTTTAGGTCGTTGTTCTTAATAGTCCACTTAGCCTGAAATAACCAACCAAATATGCTATATATCCCTTGATCCCTGTGGTTGATCCTGAAATTAACCTCTTTCTTTGAAAACACTTAAGTAACCTTGTCTTCATTAGTGTTAAGTCCAAAAATTGGTGTTGGTCCTTCCTTGAACATTGTGCACCTCGACTAAGGCCAAGAGCCTAAGTTGAGGATGGCTGTTAAAAAGTGGCATTGGTTCTGAGGATGGATATTGTGTACCTCAATTCAGGCCAAAAACCTAAGTTGAGGGTGGCTAGTATGTTTAAAAGTCACAAAACGAGGAGGGGAAACTAGTGATACAAAAAAGAGAGAAAAAAAATGGAGTGTAAGAAAAAGAGAGAGAGAAAAAGATTGAGATAAAAAAAAAGAGAGAAAAAGATTGAAGAAGTGCCTAATCAGTGTGCAAAATAAAGACACTATGCAAAAATGAAGTCCAAGGCACCCTAAAAATCTTAGAAAAGGGGGGAATGAGAAAAGGATAGGTTGGTAGGGCAAAAGTGTATAAAAATGTGATGTCAAGGAGGGTCATTAGACACTATGTTCCTAAAGTATCATATCAAAGCCCCCAGAGTCTACGTTATAAGTCTAGAAAGTCCTAAAGTGATCCTAGTCCAACTAGTTGAAAGTGTCAGTCGTGAATATGTGGGAAAAGCCTATAGTATTGGTCACGGTATTTGAATGTTGTTTGTGAAAGCGAGTGTTATAGTAATGTCCACAGTACTGAATTTGAAAATATCATTTTGAGTGAGGAGTGAGATTTCTTTTTTTTAGGGAACTTGCAATACATTGTTGATATCTGACTAAGTCAGTGATTATTGCGTAGTTATGGTTGCATAGCTTATCACAGTTACACTGTTGGATATATTGGTTTACATTGGTTTGCTGA
>JBCEWC010006472.1:0-22984 GCA_038996855.1 Solanum aculeatissimum
ATTATCTCTTGATTTCATAAACTGGACAAGTATTGTTGGACATCCTAAAATAGTATAAGGGTCAAGTAAAGATGGACGGAGGGAGTATATTTTGAGATATTTATAATACATTTATATTGCATGTAAAATTACTTTTATACATAGTATAATATATTTATATTATATGCATAATTCATTTTTAATATATAATGCAATTGTTTTACCAAAACAAGTATAATACATATATAATTCACGTTTAACACATAATACAGTTGTTATAGATGATAAATATTTTTAAATATGATATATCTAAGCAATACATAAAAAATATATTTAAAAGCAGTGAATATTTTATGAAAGGATCTCAAAAAGGTAACTATCTCAATATAAATTGATTTTAAAAGTTTTGTTTAATAAAGTCACCGTAAATAAAAATAATGTATGGGAACAAATCTCTATATATATTGTAATTTTTCAACGAAGAGTATTTAATTGAACACTCTAATACTATCATAGCTTCGCCCCTAGGCTTCGTAGAGCATGAGAATGCTCAAGTCCATCTATATGTGATTTCTTATTTGGTTCCTAAAACGTAGGAAGAAGATATATATACTAATTAATTTTAATCTTCAACAGAAGTCTTCTTATAACCACTAGAAATTTACTATTTGTATTACAAAGTCATAATTAATATTTAAAAAGTTGAATATTTCCTTTAAGTTTCTTTCCAAACATATAAGTTTATAATTAAATGATAATATAATTGTATCTTATGCTATAAAACTTTTAATCAAACTGCTTAAAGCTTATTAAATATCAATAAAAAGATTTAGAACAAGAATCAAGGCATTGTATTATAACAAATGGCAAATATCTTATTAGCTTGAAAGAATTTTTCAAGTAGTTATATATTATATAATAGAATGTTTACTATTTGCACAAATAACTAGAAATCATAAACACATTGAAGAAATAGATGTTTTAGTGAACAAAATGTCAAACATAATAACTTAATTTAATAATGCATTTTTTTTATATGTGACCATTTTTTCCCTTAAAACATATCTTATAATCAATAGATACAATTATCACAAATATATTTATTACAAAATTATAAAAATATATATCTTATATAGAGAAAAGAAATATCAAGTGTTGAAGTCCTTCATCTGCCAATATATTTTGTATTCAAGTGTTGCCATCCGTTCATCTCGTGTACCTTAAAAGAAATATCACAATGCGATATTTAATCAAAACTACACAGAAAACTAGAAGGGCGTAATGGAGTATTAGTTATAAACTTTGGTGATTAGAATTATTTGTTACAACTAAACATTTAGATTTGCAAGTGATTGTGCTTAAATTATAAAGGTATTGTATTTTCAATATATTGATAAAATATAAAACGGATACTATTTTATGATTATATGACTCTCAAGAATAGTCATATACGTGCAAAGCACGCACAGTAAATCTAGTATATATAAATAACAAAGCAAACAACTTCTTGAAACAGTTTGTCTCATATTAGATACAATTTCTACCGAGATGTAACATTATTTTTCAATAAAAAAATAATAATAATAATCAGACTATGAAACTATTTGAACTCATATTAATTAATGTTGGAATAATTACTTTTTTGAATTTCTTTTATAAAATATTTATTGTTGTTTAACATATTTTTTATTTACTATGTAGATATTTTGAAAAATATTTATCATTTATAGCAATTATATTATGTATTAAAAGTGAATTATATATGTATTAAAATTATATTGCTATAAATGATAAATATTTTTTAAATATAATATATATAACCCCATTAATTAATGTGAAAAAAAGTACCAACATTCTTTCTCTAAAAGTGAGAAAGATAGAGAATTATAAAATTTTAAAAAAAAATAATGAACAACAACAGGAGAACTTATATTGAAAATTAGGTCAAGTGGACCATTTTGTTGTTTAAAGTCGAATTGTGATGTTACCATAATGTGTATATATAAAAATTTTGGAGGATTCTACGAGATGAATTTGATCTTTATTTTCAATTCTCGAAAATAGCTCTCAAATCACAAAGAAAATTTATGAGAAAATAATCAAGGATAAATAGAATTATACTCACATTATTTATAAATAAAATATATATTTTTTTCATGCACGAACAATTTTTACCTCTCATCTTTTAAATTGAAGAACATCAAAACGACTTAAATAAAAATTAAAAATCAACCACAAATAAAATACTATTGCAAATTCTCACTCTAAAGTGGATTGGAAGTGGCCATGAAAATTATTGGCCTAACCTTTCTTTTGAAAATAACCATCTGAAAAATCAATTCAGCAACGAAAGTGAATTCAAATATTTGGTGGCACGAATTGAAAAAACAAAAAGTTACACATTAATTTCACGACTCATAACTACTCAATGATGATGGAAACAACATTAAGATGAAATCGAAACAAAATCCTTTTACACCTGACTAAATACTCGAGTGTATTACACACACCACTGATCGTATACAAAAATGTTTTAAAATAAAAACAATTTTTAGGCCCATATGGCCATGATAGACATTCCACCAGCACCTAATAAAACAGCAAGATAAGCCCATGATTGAAGTTTCATATTATTTTGCAATTTTTCACCCATAAAATCAGAAGCAAGAAGATCCACAAGTGCCATGTAATTCAATAAACCTGCTGAACATGCATTCAACAATCCCACAACTATGAGTGATGTTGGACTATTCTCACTATACACATTTGATAATCCAATTCCAAGAGCTATACCAAATGGTGTTGTTATTGAGAAAAATAACACCAACATTGACTTCATCCTCATACCATAGTCCGCCTGAATGCGAAAAATAAAATAAAAATTATAGTGTTAGAACTGAGACATAGTTGTTATTGTTGTATATATACGATCGAAATCATAGTGTCAGAACTGAGACATAGTTATTGTTGTTGTATATACATGATTGAAATCATAGTGTCAGAACTGAGACATAGTTGTTATTGTTATATATAGACGATCGAAATCATAGTATTAGAACTGAGACATAGTTGTTATTGTTGTATATAGGCGATCAAAATCATAGTGTCAGAACTGAGACATAGTTGTTATTGTTGTATATACGTGATTGAAATCATAGTGTCAGAACTGAGACATAGTTATTATTGTTGTGTATACGTGATCGAAATCATAGTGTCAAAATTGAGATATGGTAGTTATTAGTGTATATACGTGATCAAAATCATAGTGTCAGAACTGAGACATAGTTGTTATTGTTGTGTATACGTGATCGAAATCATCGTGTCAGAACTGAGACATAGTTGTTATTGTTGTCTATACACGATCGAAATCATATGTCAGAACTGAGACATAGTTATTATTGTTTTATATACGCGATTAAAATCATAGCGTTAGAATTGAGACATAATTGTTATTGTTATATATACGCGATCGATTAATCAAATATATATGTACCTGGAGGATGCAACCACCTAGGCCCATTCCTTCAAATAGTTGATGAAAACATATAGCAGCTACTAATGGCCTAATTGTACATGGATTATCAGAAGCTCCCATGGATAATCCAATTACTATTGAGTGTACAATTATTCCTAGCTCTAAAACCTGCATTGACATGACATTCAATTATTAATTAAGGTAAAAAATAAAAAATAAATAAGAAATCTTACTATATTAATATAGATATTATACAATCACATATCTAGTGGAATCCCACAAGTGGGGTATGAGGAGGATAAAATGTACGCCTCAAAAATTGAGCCGCATAAGCAAAAGATATTAGATATAGAAAAAAAGAAAAAGAAAAGAAAAAAGAAAAACGACTAAAAGTGAAAAACAGATAATAGTATATTAATATAGACATTATGCTATAAAAAAAATTGTATAATATAATAATTATATATATGGTCAGAACTCTCTAGAATAACATCTTATATAACAACACTCCTATAACAATCAAGGTAAAAAAAAATTCAAAGTTGATTTTTTATATGTTATAACTTCGTTATAATTGATATCCTCTTTTTTGGTAATATAATAATTAAGAAATAGAATCTCTAATATTAACAATTAAAATATTTCTCTGATCTTTACAAAAATGTGATTTAAGTTTAAGATTTGACATTAAACCATAATATTATTTATTTAAAAAAAAAAGTAAATTATGCATTTATTTTGCCTTTAAGAGCCAAAATATTGTTCAGATGTTAAATGTTTGTTATAGAATATAACAATCAATCACTATACTACCTAAAAAATCTCGAAACCAACGATATTGTTATACAACTGTCTTACTGGACATTATACAAATTTCACGAATTTTAAGTGGAATAGGAATTGTAATTCTTTCTACTTCTCGAGGTATAATGACAGATGGAGAGGCTCGACTAGAAAGAATAGATAGGGCTATAAAATTCATATAACATAGTGAGAAAAATATTGTACCTGAGCCACAACCCTATACCTAAGCAATTGTGAAGCTTTATCATCACATTTGAGTACTTGTCCATGAACAAAATTTTCCACATTTCCATCTCCTTTTTCCAATTTCCTCTTCTTGAAATAACTCATGGCATACGAATCGACGCTTAGAGTTAAAATCGCGGAGAGCATAGCTACAAACGTCGTGAAAGGGAATTTTCTCCAAGGATTCTCAGACAGACATTCTGACCTAAGACAATCAAACGAGTCAGGCAGGACATGCATGTACCCCATGGCTAGTATAACTCCGGAGGCAAATGCCTTAACCAACACGAATAAATTCGTATCAGGTTGTAACGCGGGAATCGTACGTGAGAAAAGGGGTAAACTAACACCAATCATGCTTGTAACAAGAATTGAAACAATGGCAATGAGTTTCAATTTTAATGCCTCATTTTTATTGCTTCTACATCCTTGTCTATCAACATTTGAACCACATTTCATTGTAGTATTATTGTTAGATTCACTTTTCGTTTTCGATGGAAAAGAGATAAGAATGAAGATCAGAAAAATACCAGTAATTTTCGAAGAAATTGCCATTGGAGAATTTTGAAAATTAAGAGATGTGTAACAACTCCATGGGATTTTAATTTTAATTCCCATCTAATGATCTTATAAGAATTTTGAAGGTAAAAGTTATTTGGTCAAAATGACATTTTTACCCTTGTGTTTAATCTAAATCAAAGTGATTTAGTGTGTAATTCTTTAGTTTTATGAGGGGTATAATAGGAATTATGGTAAGCGTGCGCAATGCATGTGGCGTCATAGTTTTCACTGCGCAGTAAATGTTAAAGTCACCATTTTACATGTGGTTAAGATGACTTGTCATCCTACGTGGCATTAGGCATGGGCCCACGTGTTTTATTATGACAAAAAAAAATTATATTTAAAAAATAATAATAAAATATGGTAATGGAATCATAAATGGACTTTAAAATAATTTTGTTATAATTTAATTAAATTAAAAGAGATTTATGTACTATATAAAAAAATAATTATATATCTTTGGTACATAAAATAAAATTAATTTTCATTAAACTTGAAATCTCTTGTGATACATTATATACATATACACACAATATTGTATCCATTCATAAGCTTAGTATTCAGTATATGTTTCAGAAAAGGAGTTATAGTCGGAGGAATGTTCGCATGCGACCACTCAAAAATATCTTAATTATATTTTATAGTTATAGTTTGGGTAATTACATTTCGTAATTATGATTATAGCAGAGTTTGTATAATCCGCGTAGCATTTGTATACATTTGTATAGTTCGATGTATAATTTGTAGTTTTTGTATAGCATTTGTATATTTCGATATACAATTCGTGAACGATGTTTGTATCATTCGTTATGTATATTTCGTTAAACAATCAGTAGTAGGGCCAGGATTTTCTTTAAGGGAATTCAGAATTTTAAGAAGTAGACATACGAACTAAACGAAAGGGGTTCAATATCTATTATATATACATAAAAAATTATTTTTACGAAATACAAATAGTACAATTTTTTGATAAAGAGGGTTCGGATTACCCCCCCTAGACACTATGTGGATCTGTCACTGTATACAGATTGACTCGCGCACAACTTTTGTATAAATCGTGCACAATGTTTGTATAAATTACTCGAATTATACAAAACTTAAAGTGTAATTACAGTTAGATATTTGTCGTGATGTGTAATTAATTTAGACTATAACTATGTTAGCTAATTAACTAGTATATGTTTGTTTATCCGCGTAATTTTTTCTATTTTTATTACTCCAATTTACTTAATACAATCAAACTTCAAAAAAGGGAAGAAAATTAATACTAAAAAAATTAAAATTGGGCAAAATTGACTTCCACCTTATTGGTGAGGGTTCGATTCCTCACATTATAATCCCCCTCCCCATCTCCCAATAACAGGTTTGATATCGAAATTTCTAAGAGTATTTATCAATCTTTTTTCCGATTTTGTTGATATTTAGTAGGCACTCGATCATAAAAATTGAGATTTTGATTTTTAAGTACTTTTAATTTGAAACTAGCATTCTTTGATTTTTGATTTATCGGATTTTGGTCCTTAACGATTCAGTTTCGGTTTACCCAATAAAAAATACTCATAAAATAAATATATGACTTCTCTAATAATTTAACGCAATACAATGAGATGTAGTAAAACAAACAAAACAATTGAGCACCTAAACTTAATAATATACAATATTTGACCTCATATTCTAATTTACTTTCCAACATAAAAAATTATACATTGAAAACCAAACAAATACATGACTTACGAGTATCAATTTAGTATCAACTGATGTTAAATTATTAACATTTGATATTTACGATCCAATAACAATAATGGGTTATCTATTTATCCATTAACTCAATAATCTGATAACAATAAACCAATAATATTTTTTTTCAATTCGATTTATCGATCGATTCAGTTTTTGCACATCCCCGTAAATATTAATCTGAAGAATAGTGACATCCTTGAAACATGAAAAGTGAATCCTAGTCAGCTTTATTTTGTCCAATTATGTGAAAGGACAAATACCACCAAAATTATATATATTAAAATAATAAAAAACTATATAGTAAGATAAAGACTAGACTTTTTTATTTTTTGAAAGTGAAAAAGCAAAACAAAATTACACGTTTCCCAATGTTGCAGATTTTTATTACCCGTGCTGCAACAGCACGTACAACATTTTGTTTGTATTTTTTTGGATGTACCCCACACCCCACTTGTCACATATCCCAACCTAAATTATTTTCGATTAATTCGAATTCGCATCGTGAAAATTCATAAGTTATTTAAATTGATATAAAATTAAATAAATATAGATATATGTGTTTAACGTAATATAATATATGTAATGTTACATTGAATAAGATTTGTTAGTTAAAATATGTTTGTTTATTTATTTATGTATATTCAAAACGAAAAGACATAATATTAAGTGAGATTAAATTAAAGACGTATTTATATGTTGTCTTTTGTAGTTATGTCACTACCAAAGTTGTATGTATACGGTAGAGCTGTGCATTGGTCGATTCAATTCGATTTTATATATTATTGGTTTGTTATATCAATTTTTTATTTTTAAATATGCTAAATCAATTAGATAATTTTTATCGATTTTAAGTCCTTAGCGGTTCGATTTTCGATTTACCTAATAAGAATGATAATTAGTTCATTGCAATCTAAAATTAAAGTTAAAACCAAATTGTCCAAATAGGTAAAGTATTGTTATAGTGTCCTAATACTATTTAATTACTAATATTTAATATTTAAGAAAGGGTAAAAAAGTAAATTATTATAATCTTATTGAGTTATCGGTTTATCCAATAAACCGATAACTCAATAGTAAAAATTGACATCGAACTGATAACCTAAATTTTTTTTAAGCCATTAAAAACCCGATAACCCAATAACAATAAAATAATAACATTTTTATCGGTTCGATTTATCGGTTGATTCGATTTTTGCATACCCCTATACATGGAAAAACTTACATAGATATATCATAACAAAAAAATATTTATCATTTATAGCAATATCACTGAACATTTATAATATAGGTTTAATACTCATTACCCAAAAGTATTTCTAAAATAATAATTATGAATTGATTATGTTAAAATTAATAGTGTTATGATTAGTTATATTAAAATTAATTATTCTTATATTATTTCTTAATGATTATTTCATGTGATGTATTGTATGATATTCAAAAATAAATAGTTTGTTTGTAAAATTATCAAGGAGGGTGAATAAAATATTTAAAATGATGCATAAAAAGAATTTAAAAGGTATTTTTATCATTTTAATTATTTCATTATAGACTAAGTTATTTCAGTATTATTGTTTCATCCAGAGATAAAAATAACATATTTTGATTTTTTTTAATTTCTCACTCAGTGTCTGGTGTCTACATTAGAGCCCGATTATATTTGAATTCGTACAACATAGAATCCCATTTGGGAGAAAACACTCCCTACCAAGAATTTTTTCATTCTCAAGGCTCGAACCCAAGATCTCTGGTTAAGGATAAAGCATCCTTATCAACTGCATTACATCCTCTGATGATAACGTATCTTGATATTAATCATAAAATAAATTATCCATACCTTCATAACTAAACAATAGATTAAAAAATACCAAAATTATTTTTATTTATCCATCCCAACCAAACATGACCTAAGGAATAGTTTAACATTATTCAATTTCTTTCAATGCCAACTACAATCATTTGGAGGTTGATGAGTATATTATTTTTCATGTAAAATTCATGCATCCATTTGACTCATAATATATTTTTCTTTAAAAAAAAATATTGATATAATATTCCATTTCTTATATCATTTTATTTATATGTTTAGCCCACCAATTTTTTTTACATACATATTTTATCCCATGAAATTAAAGAATAATTTGGTAGAAATTAGAATATATTAGATAATTCAATATATATAATAGTAATGATATTATTTGATGGTTTATTTGGTAGAATTATTAGCTTATGTATAATTAATAAATTAATATATGTATTAAGGTGTATAGTAATACATATTAAATCATAATATTAGCAATACATGAACTATTGATAAATGGATAAATAGAAAATATTATTAATATACAAATTTAAATAATGAATAAGAAATAGTCTCACATAATTAACTTATCTTTATAAATGTCATAAAAGACAGATTATTTTTTTTGCTTCAGCATGTGAGAAAAATGTCTCGGATATTGAAGTTAGCAGCTTTGGAGATAGGGCCGAGAACGGCAGGGCATAAACTCCGAATCCTAAATCGTTGCTCATGTTCTCGGTGCATATATTATGCCCGATTTAATCAGTCACATTAGCTAACGTAATAACACTCAACAATCAAATGACACAGACGCGAAAAGACTAGTTAAGATCTCGTAAGACAGAGCGAACTACGCACAAGGACTTTAGATTCTAAACCCATTGCAAACAATCTTCAAAATTCCTTTGAGTTCTCTTTATTTAGAATGTTTCAATGAACTATGAAAAATGCTCCACAAAAGTTATAGAAAATGTAAATATATTGTAAAAAAATTCATAATTTTAAATATGTCATATAATTTCTTATAAAAATAGATCAATAAATTATGAATGCTAAAATGTCTTATAAAATGGGCAAAAGAGAGAAAATATTTTCACCAACTATTTTTCCAAGAAATAAGTTTCATAAAAATGAGAAAACTTTAGGTATAAAAACAAAAACAAAAAAAAAATAATCTTGCATCGATTGTGTCCTCTTCATCGTTCAGCATACTTCATCTTCGTCCCACTCACATAGCCCCATCTCGACTTCCCTAGACCCCTACCTTTACCTTCATTTTTTTATTGATATTTATCTAGACTGTGTACTACTCTCTCTATTATTATTTAAAAAAAAAATCTAATTTGACTTGATACGAATTTAAGAAAATAAATAAAAAAATTTAATTTTATTATACTAAATTAAAGTTGTGTCAAATTTATCAAAATACCCTTTAATCTTGTGGCCCTAAACATGCGACCTGAAAAACTGAAATTAAAATATTAACAAAAAAAAAGAAAATGAATCATTACTTTTTAACAAACTAAAAGAAGTAGATCATTTTTTTAAAATGGAAAGAGTAATATTTTATTCAGTCTCTTCATTCTTTTTTAATTGTTCTGTTATAATTTTTAAGAATCAATTTAACTAACTTTCACATTACATAAAATCATATTTTAAAATTAAAAACTTAAATATACAAAATCTATGTGAAGAGTACTATAAATTATAATTTTTTTTCATATCAATATGATATAATATATACACCTTAAAGTATTAATCAAAGTTAATACGATAAAAAAAATGGAAAAAATACCTAAAAAACAAAACAAAAAATCACTTATTTTTTTTGAGAAAATACTTCCTATCATACCAAACACACCCTTAGTACAACTTATTTTCAAAATAATTGTATGTTGCTTTTGTTTCAAAAGTTCTAGAAAAATGAAATAAAAAAAACAATATATTAATTAATTCCTCTAATTAAATACATAAAAAAGTATGACACATACACAACTTCCAGTGTCTAGGGCAACAGTTCTCCATGTCCACCTCTATCAATGCAGCTTTGGACAGACACTTTGACCTTACAATAAATATTTTGTCAAATAAGATCGTTGAAAGTTCAGATAGTTAATCAGTTAAATTATTAATGTTCGTATTATATAAAATTATTCTTTCTTAGTCGAACGTAATTTTTTATCATTGTGTCTAGATTTTGATAGACACAATTTCTTACTACTGAAGAATTATGCTTTCAGTAATACTATTATGATAATAAGTACTTGTAATATTTTTTGAAATACATTAAAATTAGTTTGAACATTAATTAATGCAAATAAGCGTCTAATTATATCAATCAAAATTTTATGTGAATTAAGGACATATTTGACCCAATAAAAGATATAATTGGATCAAATTATTGATGAAAAATAAATGCGATTATAGTATAAAATTAAATACTTAAAGGATATTTTTGACAAAATTTCTTTTTTTTTTGAAATTTTATCTGGAGTTTGTTATCATGTGTTAGTGGAGTCCAACTAATCTAGATTCACAAGGCGTATGACCTCATTGGAAAAAGCGCTTTCTATCAATTAACTTCATCCGTTACATCATATCCATCGACGGTCCATTCTAAAATTTGAAAATAGTACCCTACTTTGTTTCTTTATTGATTGAGGAGGACTATTGGGACACATTTCCCCACAAAAAAGGGTTAGTCTATTTTTAGTTATTTGATATTTAATATTCACATTAATATGAGATTTATCTAATTTAAAATTACGTTAAGAATATCACTTTAAATATAAAACGCTTCTTATAAAAAATAATTTCATATTCAGAAATCAAAATTAATTTTTTCCTGATATATTTCTCTTGCAATGTCTATTATATCCCATTAAATGATTGTTTGGTAAGGTATATATGAACAATATCAAATATGATGTATTAGCTTGATATTAATAGTGATGGTATTAGTTATATCTACGTTAATTGTGCGTTATCAGCGTATACTGTATAACTTGATATATTAAAAATAACATACATTCATAATTAATTTTAAAAAATATATTATTTATAAAATATTATTCATAAATATGATGAGAAAATATGAAAAAAATTTTGACAGGTAATCATGTCTTTAATCATATTAACATCATGCATTACTAATATTATTATTTCTCATATTCATCTATACACAATATATATAACCTCTGTCAGAAATGTAAGATAAGATCACCTACAATATATCCTTCTGGTCAGATTCTTTCCCGGATCTTACGCAAAATTTGCTCTTTTTATACACAATATAATACCAAAGAACATACGTAACTAATATATATAATATTTTTTTAATTTTTTTAAAATTGTTTTTTTAATATAAATTCATCCTACCAAACCAAACCTCATGTCCCATAGACCCACACACTTGTATAATATAAGGTGTGTAATGATTGCAAGAATATAAGACCAACCCATCATTGCCTTTTATAACATGGTTGATATCTTTGTCACATTTTTTTAAAATAATTTTCCAAAAATAAAACCTTTTTTTGTATAAATCATACTATTATTACTTCCCTTCTAAAATAAAAAATATTACTATGTTATTTTTTTTATATTTAACAAAATAATAAATATATTTCTTTATTTATTATGTTACAAAAAAGGTATTATTTTTATTTCATAATAGACATGCAAAGTTCAAATTTTAAACAATAAAAGTAAATAAAAAAATATAAATAATTATTTTTAAATATTTTCTTTTTGCGAAAATGATACTTATAATAGGACGGAGAAAATATTCTTTTAATAAAGCATAATTTCTAATATTCATACAGAAAAAAATATTACTCCTATCAAAATAAAATACACCCCCTCTAATATTTATTTTATGGGAAAATATTAACTTAATAATATCTATATATTTTAAAAGCTATACTTATTTTGAGACAAAATAGTATTCTACATATCCATATTTTTATTTATTTTAAAATTAAGAAAATATTATCTTAATAAAATATCTCCTCAAATATTCAAACGTTTTCACGATACTTATTTTGAGACGAAAATATTAACAAAATAATTTTTTTAATTTTTTTTACGAACGATACTTATTTTGAGACGGAGATACTGAGAAAATACCCTACTCTCAAGCCCTCACCCCACCCCCCTAATATTTATTCTTTTACTTAAAACAATACTTATTTTGAAACAAACAAAATATTATCTTAATAAAATATATAATTTTTAAAAGCGATACTTATTTTGAGACAAAATAGTATTCTACATATCCATATTTTTATTTATTTTAAAATAAAGAAAATATTATCTTAATAAAATATCTCCTCAAATATTCAAACGTTTTCATGTGATACTTATTTTGAGACGAAAATATTAACAAGATAATTTTTAATTTTTTTTTTTACAAACATACTTATTTTGAGACGGAGGTACCGAGAAAATACCCTACCCCCTCACCCCCCACCCCACCCCTACTCCAATCTTCTTCATATTCTCTTTCTCATCAACCTTTATTTAAAACCCTAAAACCTCACTCACTTTTTCTCCTCTTAAAAAAAAAAACAAAGTGGAAAGCCTCTAAAAAGTGAATGTTTCAGTAATCTTTTGAGCTCTGTAAAATCACCATGGATCCATATGAAGCAACAAAGGCAGTTTTATCAAGAATTCAAAGCTTGGATCCAGAAAATGCTTCAAAAATCATGGGTTATTTACTTATACAAGAACAAGGCGATAAGGAGATGATAAGACTAGCGTTTGTTCCAGAAAATCTGTTAATTTCTATCATAAATCAAGCAAAAACTCATCTAGGACTTTTACCAAACAGTTCATCTGCACCTTCAACACCTTCAGCTTCTTCCCCTTTTAGTCCCATTTCAAACGTGAATAAATTCACCCCATTTCCCCAATCTTCCCCTAGAATCATGATTCCGAACAATGGGTTTCAGTCTTCGCCTTGTTCTTCTCCATGGTCTGTTGGGTCACCGCCGGTTTTTTCAAGAAGTCCTCGACCAGTGTCGTACGCTGCTGTGGTGAATGGTTTAACGAATGATGCGTCTGGGTCTTCAAGTTTTTACGGGTCAAATGAAGAGATGTTGTTTGACCCGGTTATGAGTCCGAGTGGAAGAAGTGATTCTGTGGGTTTTTGTGAGGAAAATCAAGAAAAACAGTTTCATCGTAGGAGTTGTTCAGTGAATGATGTTTTTCTTGGTGGGTCTGATGATGATAATGGGTTTGGTTGGAGACCTTGCATGTATTATGCTAGAGGATTTTGCAAGAATGGGAATAGTTGTAAGTTTATGCATGGTGGATTTGGTGATTCAGCAGATGAGGCTGGTCATTCTGGTGGTGCTATTGTTGGTTCTCCTGGCAATGTTGATTGTTTTGATGAGCTTATGCGTGTGAAAGCGTTACAGCAGCAGAGACTTGCTGCTGCTTCTCAGTTTATGGCTTCTGGAGCTCGTCATCCTTTTGCTTACAACAGATGCATGAATGTTTTCAATGAGAATCAAAGGTATTAAAGACTGATTTTTGTTTGTGTTTGGTTGTATTTTGAGGAAAGTTGTTGACTTTGGTGTTTTCTTGAATCTGCAATTATTATGCACAGTGTAACAACCAATATTTCCTTTTAAGCTCCCACTTGACTATATCTTTTGAAGTTAAAAATTTGAGTTTTTTGGAATTTGAAGTTGGGTTTAGACATGCATTTTAAGTAGTTTTTAAAAGTTTGAAGTTTTGTTAGTGGAAGTTTTGAGAACTTGAAAATATTTGATGGAAATCAAACTCTGATGTAAGTTTTCAAAATCTACGACCAAATGCTAGCTTAATGTGGCTAATGGATAGTTAAAATTCTGAGTCTTATGATCTCGGGAGGTTCAGTACTTCTACATAGTTGATGAAAAATGTTTCACCCTTTTAAATGGAACTTTAGATTTTTTTGAGCTAACTGGTGAGCATTGGGGAGATATTTTCTTGTGTTGGTTTGATATGTAAGAAAGTTGTTTACTTTAGTGTGTTCTTGAATGTGGGTTTTTGGATGTTGCATTGTTTTGAATTCTGCAATTTTTATGCCATTTTTAGCATATGTCAGTCTATAGGCATGAAGTTTTGTGAATTTCTAGTTTTAGGTGGCCATGATTTGTCCCTAAAGGCAAGTTACCAAGCAGTGAATGAAATGTCCTAGAGAGAGTCAAGTGTGTATTGAGGATTAATATGCATGATTCCATCTAATTTGGTATTGAGACTTGGTTTTTATTTCCAGAAATATTTTCCATGTAATTTCGTGACTGATTCTCAGATGTATGTGATGGCATTCTGTTGCTTTATAGTCTATATACTTGTTACATGTTGTGTGAGCCTGTGCTTTTCTTTAAGGTTGACTAGAAAGAAGTTGTGGTTTTGTTATATACTGCTTAGATTCTACGTTGGGACATTATAGAGGTTGAGATGGTGAAGGCTTTTCTACTGACTGTAATTTTTATGGTCTGAATTGCAGATCAGCTGCAGCAGCATTAATGATAAGTGATGAGTTCCACAAACATGGTCGGTCCTTACCCGACAGAAATGATTTTTCAGCAATGGCTCTGGGTGGAAATTCAAGTTCTTGTTTGAGACAAATTTACTTGACTTTTCCTGCTGATAGCACATTTAAGGAGGAGGATGTGTCTAATTACTTTAGGTTTGTGCTTCTTGCTTATATTGGATCAATGAAAATCAAATTGAATGAATAATTAACTTTAGGTGGTCCTTGAATTGTTTTGAAGTATGTACGGGCCAGTGCAAGATGTTAGAATTCCATATCAGCAGAAGCGGATGTTTGGATTTGTTACATTCATCTACCCGGAAACTGTGAAGATTATCTTGGCCAAAGGGAACCCACATTTTGTTTGTGATTCGCGTGTGCTTGTTAAACCATACAAAGAAAAGGGAAAAATCCCTGACAAGTATGAAATCACGATCATTATCTTCTGTTATGTTTCTTTTTCCTGATATATATGTTATGCATGACTGATAGTCCATTCTTAATTGAATTGAAGGAAGCAATTTCAGCTACAGCAGCAGCCTATTGATAGAGAAGAGCTCTCAGCATGTTTAAGCCCCTCAGGGCATGAGTCTAGGGAGTTGTATGACATTCCTTTCGGTGAGAATATGAGCTAGATTTTATTTTTCTCCAATTGTATGATGGAGACACTTAAAAGTGTCTTTCTTTGCAGGAGGAGCAAGGATGTTTTATAATCCGCATGAGATGATGTTGAGAAGAAAAATAGAGCAGGAAGCTGAATTGCAGCAAGTGATTGAGTTTCAAGGCAGAAGGTTAATGAATTTGCAACTGATGAGGAACCACCATCACAATAATCACTTCTATCCCAGCGTTGTCTCTCCAGGTGTTCAATCTGCCTCGATGCAAACTCAGTTTCAAAACAATCAGGGTCTTGTTTGTTCGTCTAATGGCATCAACCAAGCCTTAGCAGGTTAACACTTTTAGAACAAACACTTTCCCGTTTTCTTCTTTGGTTTTTATATAAAGTATCGCTTGAGTTTTTTTCCATGCAGAAAATAATGGTGTCCAGGAACCCATGAAACCCCCAGGTAATGCTACTGATGAGAATCAGGAGATGCAACAAACAAATATGTTTAAAAATGGCAGTTGCAGCAAGGAGCAGACCTCGAATACCAATGACTCTGATCCTCAAGAAGGGTATTATACATCAGTTTCTCAATTAGTTTTCAAAGTTTGATGGCATTGTTTCTTTGCTATGTACTGTGTATTGGTTCAATTCTCCCAATATTATCTTGGATTCTTTCTAATGTTTCTGAGATTTCTTTGTCATTGAAGCAGCTTTGACCACAACCTTCCTGATAACCTATTTGCTTCTCCTACAAAATCGGCTGCAGAACAGCATGTTGCATTTTCCACCGTGTCAGCTGCACTTGATGTTAGTTCTGGAATAACAACGCCTGCTACTACTACTACTACCGCTAACAATATCCCTATGCTTCCCACCACTTCTGCCTTCAACATGGCTTCTCTTAAATCATGTTACTTTCAGGTTCCAAGGTAGTATTTAACAGTAGCTGTGTTCTTCTCATGCTTGGTTTTATTAGAGCACCTAACGTAAGGTTTAACGCTGACCAGGTTTACATCCGGACAAGAAGCCACTGAAACTTAAATGTCCCAGTTGATCATCGTTAGTGAGGGTGGATCAACTTGGTAAGTGAATTCTCTCTTTTCACCTCATGTCTAAAATTACTTGTAAATTCAATTCACTTTCATCTATCTATAAATGTACTCAACAAGATATACTCAATTGTGTTTGTTTATGCAGAAAGGTTGGTAGCATTATATACAAGTAGTAAAAGTCCTCTAGCTGTATATCTCCAAAAAACAACAGAAGAAAAGATCTGTAAGGAAGATCTCCTCAAGATTATTGCCATCATCAATACCATACTACTTACAACAAAATACATAATGCATAGGTAAATGACAGATGAACTGATTTATGGGAATGGGGTCCTTCTCTGTTTATTTTTGTGTACCCTCTTTGTAGTTTTTGTGTGCGCTGGACCACACAGAACAAATACCATAACAAAGGCCTAGTAGAGAGTAGTAGTAGTAGTAGTAACCCTTAGATATTCTAGTACCTTTTTTCTCTGCCTTCTTAATCATCACTTGCTGTCATGTAAACTTTTTATGTAGAAAAATGAAAAATCTTGATTGAATATGAGTATATAGAATCTGTTGCAGCCTACTTGATTTAATGAGCAATACTGGTAAAGATCATCCCCTCATCAAAGGGAAGAATGGTAAAGATTCCTTCTTTTTAATCTTTCATCATTCATAATGAGTAGATGGGGGGTAAAAATTAAAGTGTGTTTCTTTTATGCATTTAAAGGTTACTTTAGAGGACTATTTTGTCTCATTTTGTGGTTTCCTTTATGTGGACATGGATGGTGAAGGGCCATACAATCACATGGCTACTGACACCATTTGAATGTTATCAAGGTACCCCTCCACCCCCACTGTAAAGCTTCTTCCACTTTGGGTCCCCATAGACTTATTCAAACTTGAATCTATGTTTGGCCTATTGTTTTTATGGGTACTGGTGTCCTTTCTGTTTTGTCATTCTTTCCTTTAATCTACTGTGCACATGTGCCCCAAAGTTGCTCTTTTCCCAACAACTATTCACTACTCTTCTTCATTTTACTTTTATTAGTAATATATTTGTTTTTATCAGACTTTATTTCATCAATATTATAAGTTGAATTGAATGGACACAATATACGGGGATAATTACATCGAGGGACGCTTCATAGCTTCCGTTGTATAGGCATATAGAATTACTATATATTTGTGTATCATAATATATATTTAGTGTATCGTTTATGTATAAGTAGTATTTGTTTTGTCAAAGTAATATTTTATTAAAAAATTTACATCTTATTTTGTTAGTTTAAGTTTTGTATAATTTGATTTTTGAGAAGCGAAGTAGGACAAGTTATGTGCTTTTTTAGTAAAATATGAGGGTGGTGTTGAGTCAATTTATGTGCGCCTCGAATATGTACCTAACATATAAGAAGAAATCACCTTATATTTCATGTTTATTTGATAATTATATTTCGATGTTTCATGATTTCATCTTATTTTATTGACGATTAGATTATACCCTTCGATATTCAATAGCTATATCTTCTCTCTAAGGCGAAATAATAAGTTAAATAATTCAAGGATTAATTAATACTTTCGGTCAAATATGGAATAAAATAATTTTATATTTTATCTTGGAATAGTTA
Organism: Solanum aculeatissimum; assembly: GCA_038996855.1. Classification (NCBI taxonomy): domain Eukaryota; kingdom Viridiplantae; phylum Streptophyta; class Magnoliopsida; order Solanales; family Solanaceae; genus Solanum; species Solanum aculeatissimum. The sequence goes on from JBCEWC010006472.1 coordinate 18,381, forward strand.
CAACTTATACTTCACATCAAACGATCCTTTAAAATCTTATACAGTTTGATTTTTGAAAAGCAAAATATGACAAATAAAGTGCGTATAAATAGTGAGGATGGTGTTGAGTCAATTTGCGTGCATCTCGAATATGTGTTACTTTTTATATCAGTGTTGATACCTAACATATAAGAAGAAATCACCTTATATTTGACGTTTATTTGATAAATATAATTTTGATCTCCCATAATTTTCATCGACTATTAGATTATACCCTTTGATATTCAATAGTTATGTCTTCTCACCAACATTTTTCTTTCTTTCGTCTCAAATTATCTATTGTATTTTTTTATTACACATTATTAAAAAATATATAAATTAGGAGGTAGATTAATTATTTTACTATATTTATATTTTAAAATATAATCTTTTATGAATTTAAAAATTATAAAATGATTATCATTGGAGTTGGTGAAATATCTCAGGTGAATAGATTTAATGAAACAGAAAAGGATTGTTCTCATGTGGTCAAATGTTCTTTATTTATTAATTTTTTTTAATGTTTTCAATAAATCCTAATTTATTTTTTATCAAGAATAATAAATGCACCCTCTCTCTTTCTCTGTCCTATTTTAATTGTCGTTTTAATTTTTTTATATTTATTTTAAAAATAATAAATATAAAGTATAATTTATCGAGTATGCGAATGTTTATATTATTATTATTATTATTATTATTATTATTATTATTATTATTATTATTATTATTATTATTATATATATTTATATAACCTTGAAACTCTATTTGAAATGGGTCAAATTTTCATTAAAAAAATTTAATTTTTTTTAACTATAATTTCAATGAGAGAAAATGATCAAAATAGTCCTCAATGTATGGTTTTTTGTTCAATTTGGTCTTTAATATATGAACTTAACGGAAATAGTTTTTAATGTATAATAAAATATGATTATTTTGATCTTTAGTCTATAATTCCTTAAACTCTCGATTGCAAAAAAATGTATTTTATAGCTGTAAGTGACACACGATCGCTAACATTAGAAGTACATCATAAATTCCTTATATATTGGTGTATTGCTCTACAATAACAATATGTATATAGTGAATGTACTGGTGCAAAACCCAAATGCATCTTGAAGATGTTGTATCTCGTCTAGTAACTAGTTGTTTTGATTATGATAAAGTGAATCATGTTTAGAAGTATGTACCAGATGATGATGAAGAATAATTATACAAAAATATTCAGCAAGAAGCGAACATGATATCGTGAATCAGATCATTAGATATGAGGTGACTAATGCGAAATGTGGAAAAAGATTTTGTTTTTTAAAATTTAAGTCAATAGACTCCTAAGCAAGAGATATTGACCAAGGATACCTCTTCGAATAGAACTCTTTTAGGGCGAATTATATAAGAATCAATGAAACTCTGGAAGAGCAACTTTAATTAATTTGATATATTGTAGGTCATATAACTCTTCATATTATAGGTGGATGCTCATTTCAAGTTGACCCAAATAAAGCCTTATACAAAAACTCAATCGATAAGGATATTTTCAACTCAACTTCATGCTAGGGATTTCGTATGACCTTAGTTCATATATAATGAAATCTCACACTAAGAAATTGGTCTTCACACCTATGAGCAATTAAATTTCATCGGGTTTGAGTCTATTTACACATATAAGATGATCCTGATCTTAGTTGAAAGATTTGAGGCGTTACAATAAATAAATTAATTGCTATCTCGGGCTTAAATTTATATATTTTAAAAAATAAAAAATCAAAACTTTTATATGTTTCCACAAACATTTTAGTAATGATGGAATAAATCGTTATACTATGAGAATTTCTATCCAATTCAAAGTGAAAATATTCTCTACAAATTTAATGTGGATGGAGGTCGTCTTCCAATACATTCTCGTTATAGTTGCTCCACCACAAATTGAGACATATCTTTTGAAAATGGTCACGTCTTAGCTTACTTAGATCAATCCGTTCAAATATTGACAAATCTGTGGAGTGAAATAGGAAAGACACTGTCAAGTATCATCTGGTATAGGAATGCTCACTGGATATGGACAATGATAGCTTAATAGGAAAATTAATGAAGCGTTTGTTTTAGACGTTAAAAATTTAAGGCCATTAAAAGTGAATTTTATGAAAACAAATATTTTGTTTAAATAATATAAAAATTAAATAAAATTATTATTATGAACAAAAAAAAAAAAACTTTAAGCACATAATAAAAAAAAAAGAATAAACTGAAACACTAACATGATATAGAGACTCGAGATGCTGAATGACGGTGATTGATGAAGAAGACCTATTTTTTTTCTGAAGAAGCTCACAAGTCAGAAATATATAAATATAAGGAATCTAACAATATTTTTATTTTTATCTAACTATAATTCTAATTGATAAAGAAATGAAAGATTTTAAATTTATTTCAATTTTATTTCTAAAATAAAAAGACAATAGATTGAACGAAGTAAAGTGGGCCATAAGTTTTTAATTTTAATGAGGGGCGAAGAAGAAAAAAAAAAGAAGAAAGCTTGGGAATTGAACACGGATATCCAAGTCACCAAGGTCAAGAGAGGAAAAAAAGAAAAGAAATCACTACAAGGATTTGAACATGGAATATTCAGGTTATCATCAGAGCCGTTTTACCTTTTACCAAATGAGTTGTGTACAATTTCACATAAAGAAGTATCCTTTTATCACTTTTATGGAAGATTTTGCAACATCAACAATCAAGAACATACAATCACACTAAGTAGATGTAATGGAAGTCAGAAATCACAAAGGAAAGAAAAAAGGAACAAATACAGAATTTGAGGATCAATATAGAATTCTAAAGATGAAAAAATGAAATTACATCCTAAAACAATGTAAAATATATGTAACAAAAAGATGAATAAGTAGCTTTTGATCGTTCGAAACAATTCAAGCATACTATTCAAGTGTTGAGCATCTATGTCAGACATAAGTGATAGATTTTGGTGTCGTCTGATTCGAGTTCAATATTTACTCAGAGATGCCATGACACAGGTACAATTAATACAGGTAGGATGTTTCCGGAGTCACTAGAAGAGTATGTTAACAAAAGGAATTGACATTTGGAATTTTTAAATTGACATTTGGAATTTTTAATAGGGGAATTGACATTTGGAACTAGAAGATATTGACATTTGGAATTTTTAGTAAGGGAATTGACATTTGTAATTTTTAGTAGGGGATAATGTGTGTAGTCTATTTTAACTTTTCTTTATAATATTAAATATTATATTTGAATTATAATTTATTTAGTCGTGAACAAGTTTTGTTTCGTGATAAATTTGGTATCACCCAAAAATATGGGTTAAAAGAGAATGAATAAAAAAGTTGTTAAAATTAGTTATTCATGTTTGACCTTTGTTCCTTTTTGCCAACATTTGTTTTATATCTCTAAAAATATTAAGCTCACTATATAACTAGTCATATTATAACTATGTATGTAAAGAGTTAGTAGTTTACTATATAACTTGGGAAAAGATTATTTCAAGCTAATAAAACATAACTCATTTGTTGCAATATAATACCTTAATTCTTGTTCTCAAAAATCTTATTAATACATAATAAGCTCTAAGTAGTTTAATTAAAAGTTCTAAAATATCAGATAAAGTTATATTATCATTTATTAAAAGATTATAAAATTGAGTAGAAACTTAAGAAAATTATAACTTTTCTGAATATTAATTATGACTTGTGAATTTTGAATGAAATACATAAATTTTATGAAGAATGCAAAGTAGTTGGGATAGAAGAATCCATAGTGTTTTCTCAATGACTTCTCCTTGCTCTTCATTTCCACCAAAATATGGCAAATAACTAAGTTTTTAATATTAAATTTTTTATAATAAGTTCAATTTTTTTTAGGAAAAATTATATAGATACACGATATTAAAAAATATTTATCATTTATGGTAATAATATTATTTTTGCTAAACACTTATAATACAGTTTTAATGCATATTACAGAGAACTATTTATAAAACATATATAATACAAGTTTTGTTTATGGATAATATATTTATCACACTTTAATACACTTATAATACATTATGAAATAATTATAATATGTTTATATTGCATGCATAATTCATTTTTAATACAAGTGCATATTTACCATAGTATTGTTATATATTGCGATAAAAATAAATGAAAAGTGTTGTTAAAATCAGTAATTATTTATTAAAAAGTACTCGCTCAGATAATTTTTTCATTTTTTTTATAGTTATTGAAGGATGCCCATCATATACAATAATCTCCAGATTTGGTCTTCTAATTTTCTCTATAGCAAAATATGTAGAATTTGTAATTTGAGTAGGTGACATATATAATCAAAATATAGAGAAATTCTTTCCTAAGATGGATACATTTTGGAGAGAAGTGTGTTTTTTGACGAGGGGTGTTCATGGATCAGTTATTAATTAAGAGCCTGTTTGGCTTAGCTTAAAAAAGTGTTTGACAAATTTTAAATTGGCTTAAAAAAAGTTAAAAATTGTTTAAAATAAGTTAAAAGTTAAAAGCTCCCTCCCCCAACTTTTTATTTTACAGCTTATAAGT